>PVIU01009186.1:0-77984 GCA_004026605.1 Ondatra zibethicus
TCCCCATCCTCTGGACCGCATTCTGTAGTGCTCCTCCCCATCCTCTGGACCACACCCTGTAGCGCTCCTCCCCATCCTCTGGACCACACCCTGTAGTGCTCCTCCCCATCCTCTGGACCGCATTCTGTAGTGCTCCTCCCCATCCTCTGGACCGCATTCTGTAGTGCTCCTCCCCATCCTCTGGACCACACCCTGTAGTGCTCCTCCCCATCCTCTGGACCACATCCTATAGTGCTCCTCCCCATCCTCTGAACCGCACTCTGTAGTGCTCCTCCCCGTCCTCTGGTTCTCAGTCTTTTCCACCCTCTCTTCCAAGATGTGTTTCCTGGCCTGGGAACGGGTGAAATAGATGTCCCATTTAGGGCTGGGAACTCCACGTTTTTTTATTCTCCATAGTTTGATAAGTTACTAGACTTTGCCTTGACCATTGCCCACTCCTGAAAGAGGCTTCTCTGACTTCAAGTTGCAGCGGAGTCTTAGGTACAAACATAAATACACAGGAAGCCCTTGAGCTATGCTTACGTTAACAAAGCATCAGTAGGACCTGTGTCCTCCCTAGCTATAGGCTTTTTCCCAGTCTATAATACCAGGCATGTGTTCCCTCCCGGGGAGCAGACTTCAGTTCCAATCAGGAAGTGGTTGGTTGCCCTGGTTCCATGATGTCACTATTGTGCCTGTGGGCATATCTTGGCTGGCAGGTTGGCATTATTGAACACGAGTTCCTAAGATGAGTTGGAGCACCGATAACCTTTTCTTCCCAGCAACGTTCATGGCACTGGACATGCTAGGCAGCGGGTGCAACACTGCCAGCTCAGTCCCAGCTTGATTTCATGGTGGCCTATAGCCAAAGTGAGTGCTGTCTTCACCAATAGGATCTTACCATTTAGTTCCGGTGGGCAATCAAGAGCACTGGCAATAGCCCAAGTTGTTTTGGGAGATCTCTGGCTAACAACTCTGGCACTGGGATTTGGATTCTAAAACCTACCTCTATTTTTTGTGGGTGAGGTGATTTCCAGGATGTGTGCCAGTCATCACGTTCCGTGCACTGAGCTCCTGCTTACGTCTACACCACGTAACTACCGCCTGGATTCGGATGAGAACCATGTCAGGCACCCCACAGGCTCCTTCAGGCCCCTCTCCCCACTACAGAACCTCTCCTCTGACTTCAATATTCACAGAAAAATTTGCTTAGGCTCAAATTTTCTGTTACTCAGAAACACAGCAGCAAACCCTTTTTGTGTGATTTCTTCTGCTGAACCTTCTGCCTGGGAGGTTCAGCTTTATCATTCAAAGAGCATTCTATGACTCTCTATTGCTGTGACATTTCTTCTGAGTATCTCACAGTTTGTATACCCATCAACTCATTGATGGCCACTTGGGTCGTATTCTGTTGGGGCCCTTGTAAGAAATGCCTGCTGTTGGCTATCTTATGGCTGTAGATTTTTATTGGCACATATGAAATTGCTGAGTAATAGTCTTTATACACTGAGCATTTGTGCCTGGAAGGGAATCAGAGATGACCTGTGACAAAACACAAATTTGGTTAGAACATTCCAGAACAACTACCCGCTTCTGCCACCCTCGCTTACTGTATATATGTTGAGTCTCCTGTGGATCCTTTTGTCTGGCAAATTCTCTCTCTCTCCCCCTGCGTAACCTAGGGTGACCTCGAACTTGTGATCCACCCTTCTCAGCCTTCCAAGTATGATTCTAGTCATGCACGTTTAATAACCAGCTTGTATAATGCATTTCCTCAGGGTTCCTTTAGAAAGAATATTCACCCTAGGGCCAGGGAGATGGCTCAGTCAGGAAAGTACTCTATGTAGAAACATGAGTTTGGATCTCTGGCACTCACATAAAACCGAGGCAGGGCAGTGTGAGCCTATAAACCCAGCACTGGAGAGTCAGAGAAGAGGATCCCAGGGGGGCTTGCTGACCAGCCAGTCCAGCTGAATCAGGACGAGTGAACGATCCTGTCTTAAAAACTGAGGTAGTGAGCAACTGAGGAAGACTCAAAATATTGACTCCTGGCCTCCACATACGTGAGTCCACACCTCAACAATCACATATGTACATATACATATACCCACATGAATGTGTATGTACACCACGCATGAGAAAATAAATAAAAGGAAAATAATGTTCATGCAACCCACACACGCATGTTGTGGAGCATCGAGGAGAATGAAAATTCACGTGTCCTCCTTTCATTCCGTCTTTGTTATGTCCTCTTTCTCTTTTTTAAACAGAGCAAGAGCCGGGGTGATGACCGAGCAGAGGCCATGGCTCTAATTTTGTGGGTAATGACTGTGATTTTGCACAAGGCAGGCACACGGAAGGGGTAGACTACAGAGACTTCACAGGAATGAGTGCAAAGTAGGAGCCACTTGTTCTGAAAGGAGATCAGGCCTTTTTGTATTTAGAGAAGTGGTGTGTGTGTGTGGGGGGGGGGATCTAGCTTCTACCTCCCTTCTACCTGCTACCTCCCTTCATCCTGCCACCAGCAGGATGGCGTCTTTGTACCATCCTTGTCCCCTACAAGATGTTAACTTGGCATCCAGCAATTTCAAATTGACCTTACCGTCAAGGCTGACAGGAAATGTGCCCACCACATTTTCTCTGTGACTTTCTTCTTGTTTCTCAAACCTAGAGAACCATTACAGTTCGAATGGTTCACCAGGTTCCTCAATGACCAGGTGCCCAACGGTTGACGTCTTTCCTGCTGCTGTGGTAAAACGGCCTGACCAGAGCACCTTAAGGGAGAAAGGGCTTGTTCTGGCTCACAGTTAAAGCACACAGTGAACCAAGGCACGGAAGTCAGGGTGGCAGGAGCAGGTGACTTTGCACCCTAGGTGGGAGGCAGAGAGCAACGGATGCAGATGCATGCTGTGGTGCAGCTTACTTTCTCCTTTTATGTGTTGTTCAGGATCTCCTGCCCAGGAATGCTCTTATCCACAGTGGGAAGGTCTCACGCTTCAGTTAACATAAGATACTCTCCCACAAGTACGCCCAGAGGGCTCCTACCCCAGGTCATTTGGGGGTTTCAAGTAGACAACTGAGATTGACCATTGCAGGAATCATTTCCCAGTTGCTGAGTGTTCGGACTACTCTTGGGCTCTCTGCGATATGAACGGACGCAGCCCCCAATGCCTTTGCTCCAGCATATGGAAGTTGTACCTTTTATTATAGGAATCTTTGTTGCCCTAGTGGGAAATGTGTGAGACTTTGATCCTGTTGGCGTTAAGGATACAAATACAGAGGCCAGACTACCCACAATATGACCTCACACAAATTACCTCATCTGTGTCCTAAGTTTCTCTACGAAATCAGAGAAGCAAACAGCTCTTAACTTCACAAGACATGTCAAGTCTTCAATAAGAACCATAGAAATGTTTATTTTTGTTTTTTGTTTTTTTTCGAGACAGGGTTTCTTTGTGTAACTACTCTGACTGTCCTGGAACTCACTTTGTCTACCAAGCTGGCCTCCAACTCACAGAGATCCACCTGCCTCTGCCTCCTAAGTGCTGGGATTAAAGGTGTGCACCACCACCGCCCATCTAAAAATGTTTATTTTTATTATTTACCTGGAAAATGGGCTTTGAAGAAGTAAAATAAAAATGAATATTGGGCCAGCTGCAGGCCTTGCACCTCACCTGGGCACAGTGGAGCTGGCGCTGTTGATGGGTGTGGGTGAGCTGGATCTGGCCCTGTTCCACATCTGCCATATGACAGCGTGGCCAGGCAGGGTGGGGAATGCCCTTCTCCCCTCTATACCTGAGGTGTGTGTGTGTGGGGGGGGGAGAACTGGCCCAGAGGTCATAAGAGTCGGAGAGCTGTCCCTGCCACTCAGCAGCTGCAGCACTTGGGAGAGTGGTCCCTGCACCTCACCTGGGCGACATCAGCTGGCCCTGCTGGTGTAGGTGTGGGAGAGCCAACCCGAGGGAGTGAAAGCAGAACTGGCTCCGCCCTTTGCTAATTGCTTAAGGGGGTGAACTAACCAGGGCAATGCTGGAGAGAACCAGGGAGAGCTGGCTGGCTTACCAACCCTGCAACTACCCAGGCTCAGTACCAGGGTTATCAGTTGGCCCACCCACCAAGATCCACCCCATCTATGATCTTCTGGAGCACATGAAGGAGCCCATACTGCAGATCCATGATTCCATGGATTTCCATGATTCAAGGCAATAGCAGGATAAGAGGTGTTCCAGTGAGGGCCCAGCATCGATAGTGTAGCAGAAGCCAGAGGCTTCAAACCGCACCAATGACTTTGTAATGAACACTTGCAAGTAAAGATATATGGACACTCAGTGTCCCACACTACAGCTTCCATGATGAGATTGATTTTTTTTCCTTTTTTTTCCTCTCTTAAATTTTATTTTGTTTTATTTTGGCAGGGGAGGTTGAAGGGCAGAGGATGGGCATAAAAGGCCAGGAAAATTAATGGTACTGAGATGCATGATGTGAAAAACAAAGAATAAATAAAAAGAAAGCTAAAAAAAGAAAAACAAACCACTGGGGCTAGGGAAGTGGCTTGGTTGGTAGAGCACTTGCCCAGCCAGCACCAAACAGCTGGGTGTGGTGGTCCCCAACTGTGATCCTAGCTCTCAGTAGGTTGAGGCAGAGGATCAGGAGTTCAAGGCCATCCTCAGCCCGCAACCAAATTCCAGGTCAGCCTGGGCTTTAAGAGACCTTGTTTTTTGCTTTGTTTTTAATTATTTAAAAAAATCAAATAAACATTGTTAACTTTCTGATAAAAATTGCCGAGTGGTGAGAGTGGCCCTGTCCCTTCTGTGACCTCAGGCCGTAGCACTCCTGGGGACTGTTGTGCTCCAGGAGGAACACTCACAGAGACAGCTTCTTCCTGCTGTGTGAGCACTGGGGACTTGAGTTTCCTGAATATTGTTCTGCCCAGCCCTACAGATCACAAGCTCCTGGGGGGCTTTGCCCTAAGGTTGAATTGCTAACCCAATTAGACCCCTTTCAAAGGCACTGTTTCCACACCTGACCCCACTGTTGACTCAATAGTCTGTGAGTGACAACACTCCTTTGGCAAACTTGCCAGATCCAAGAGGGCTCACAAAGGATTGCAGTGGGTGGGGAGCCGATTCCCAGGTTCAGTCTCTGGAGATCCATTGGAAAGGCTGGGATCTGTATTTTGCCCTTGGTGATCTTTTAGTGAACAATGTGAATGGGCGTGGCCTGGGGTTCCCACACACCCCTCCTTTGAACCCGAGGCTTCCTCTATCTCCATCCCATGCTGCTGGCTGTGCGGCTTCTCTGGGCTGTGGCCTCTCAGCTGCAGCTCTGGAACTGGAAAGGATGGGAACTTCATTGGTATGCAGGGCTCTCTTGTCACTTTGCCACTAACAGGAGCTGAAGAAGGGCTGGCACATCTCTCTGGGATTTTCCATTCCTCCTGGCCCTTCCGGAATTGGCTGGACACCAGCTTGCCCAGGGGGACAAGGACAACACAGGGGCACTGAGACATCTGCCTGTTGACATCTCGAAAGTGGAAAGCTCTGCTAAATTCTTCCTTCCCACATTCCTATTCCCTTCTCCCCCAGCCTCCTTTTACAGCACACACCTTTACAGGGAGGGCTGTATTCTGCAGAGACCTGAAGTCTCACTGCATTGGGCCTTAAGCAACCCTCCCCACCTTACCTCCCCCAGTAGCTGACATATAGGCACGTGCCACTGCATCCAAAAATTGTTTAATTTCTAGCAAAGTAGTCCTTGCTCACAAGATAGAGAAGGTAAATCAGAGGCTTCAGTGGACATCCTCAGCCCGGTGCCACTCTCCTGTATCCCAGCAGCACTCAGGGCTTCTCAGGTGGGCATGGGCATCCCCAGTAGGCTCATGTGGTGGTAAGATTTTAAGTATTATCTCCTCATGGATGTATGACAGGTGAGAATTAGCTCAAGGAACCAATAACACACTTTTCCAGTCCTTTATTATAGCTTTGTGATTCCAAGTAGACTATGTATTGCCATTGTTTCTTTTTACTTCTGGAGATGGGTGGTGATATATGAACTATAGAGTGAACATCCTGTAGCTACCACCCAGAGTTGGGTACTGTCAACACCCTTCTTCCTTTCTCTCTCTCTCTCTCTCTGTCTCTCTCTCTCTCTGTCTCTCTCTCTCTTTGAGACAAGGTTTTGCTGTATAGTCCAGGCTAGCCTTGAACTTGTGATCTTTCTGCTTCCACCTCCCAAGTGACGGGATTATAGGTGAACACCACCATGTCTGGTTCAAAGTCAACATCTTTGAGTTTCGTCCTTGGACAGTGAAGCCACATGCCCAACTCTTGCTGTACTCTTGCAGTTTCCCCTCCGAGTTCTTCACTTGAGTGTGCGGCCCTCAACACCAAGGTCTGTTGCAAATCCAGGACTACGCTGTTCGGAGCCTACCACGCAGCTACCCTGCGGTGCCATTAGAATAATAACATGAGCTGGAGCAGAGAGCCATGGTTCACGTGTGCTCACCGCTGTAGAATCTCACTGCTCAGAAACCATAGCTTCTCTTCCCACCTGTATTGTCATGAAGCTGGGGGCTTGAAATGGACCCTAAACCTGGCAGATGCTCCAGATAAAGACCTTTCCTGGCACCCAATCAGTCACGATTTGTACAGCCCAGGCTTTCATGTACCAGAGGATGTGGGAGTGGAGAGGGCCACTGAGAAAAATGTAGAGCATCCCTGGCTTTGAAGGACCAATGTCACTGTTAACAGGCGCTAGAATCCTAGACGCATGTAGCATCTTCATGCTACTTCCTGTATAGCCAACAAGAGGTACATCCGTGCATGTAGCAACACTTTAATTAACCGTGTGTCTGTGTGTATGGAATGTGTGAAGTTTGGAGAACAACTTTTCAGTTCTTCCACCTTGTGGGTCCTGGGTGCAGAACTTGGGTTATCAGGCTTGGAGGCAAACACCTTCTTTACCCACGGAACCATCTTACTGGCCCCATCTATATATTTACTTTTTTTTTTTTGCTTATAGGCTCTCAATATTTAAAAACATTCAGGCTAGTGTTAATACAGGCTGAGAATCCCTTGTGGTAGCTCATACCTTTAATCCCAGCCCTTAAGAGACAGAGGCAGGCAGGTCTCTGATCTGAAAGCTAACTTGGACCGCATGGCAAGTTTCAGACCAGCCAGGGTTACATAGTAAGACCCTGTCTCAAAGAAAGAGAGGAAAGAGAAATGGGGGGGGGGGGAGAGACAGAGGCATCCAATTTGGATTTTAGAATGCTTGCCTTTGAAATCTTGGGCTAGGACTCAAGTACAAAGACAAGATTCATTTAGGTTACATATTCACTCATACCTATAGTATGAACGTCATTTTATGACATTTTAAAAAATAATTCTGTGCACGCCACAGAGCTAAGATGTGTTCAGAAAGTGTTTGGGTTTGTTCTAGATTTCAGATTTTGAGATTTAGGCAAGCCCACCTGTGTAATTAGTATTAATAGTCCAAAAATCCAGATCATCACAGGGACTGAAATAGAAGAGTGGATTCTGGGGACCCTTGATTCCAGATTACCTTTCAGTCTGGCACCTGGGGGAGACTTCTGCCTAGCTGGAGGTGGGGACGATCTAGTGGAACCTGCCCCAGTAAGTCCCTGTGAAGGAGCTCAAGAGCTGGGCTGATCTCAGAATGACTCTGAGCTCTAGCAAAGCATTCGCACCACCGCCATCAAGAAATGACCCATAGTGGTAACCACGGCAGCCCTCACCTCGTACTCGTATCTGGTGGGTGTGTGCCCTAAGTTTCTGGGTGGACTGGGGGTCGTGGCCGAAACCTCTGTGCTATACAGTAACGGTCCAAACCACCAGTTCCTGTTAGAACCGGGATGCACTTCACAAGCCAGGGCACGTGAGCACTCGAGAATGATCTTTCAGGCACGGACACAGGAGGAAGTTACTAGAGGCAAAGACCTTTAGCCACGGAAGGCCAGAGGGGAGGTGGCTCAGTTGTAAACTGCTCACAGTGCTGGCGTGAGGACCCGGGTTCAATCCCCAGAACCCGTGTAATAAACTGTAGGCCACAGAGGGATTATTCTTGTAGTCCCAGAGTATCCCTGGGGCTTTCCAGGTAGCCACCTTTGCCTTCCCCACGAGCTCCAGGCCAGTGAGGTACCCTGTCTTAAAAAGCAAGGCAGTGGTATCTGAGAGTGACACCTGAGGTTGTCATCTAGTCTCCAAGGCATGTGCACAGATGTGCTCCCTTAGGCGCACACAAATTGAAGGTCTTTGCAGTGGGGTATAGTTCAGTGGTGGAGTGCTTACTTAAGTATGCATGAAGCCCTGGGTTCCATTTCCAGTACCACAAAACAACAATAATACAGTAATAATAATACATTTAAAAAAGAGAGTTCTTTTTTCCCCCAGGGGCTGGGTTTCTGTATTTGTTTGGGGACGGCATTTTACCTCTTGGGATTAATTTCTCCTACACAGAGTGCTATGCTCTGGGCCCAGCTAACTCCCCTATAATGAAATGGTGCCAGGTAATGGCCTGGGCTCAATCCGTTATCATCTTTATTTAGCTTCCTTTAGCACTCTAACCCACAATGCACTCCATTAATCTTTTTTTCTGAACTCCAAACTGCCATGAACTGAGGGGGGGTGGTGGTGGCTTCAAGCCTTCAGGTGACATCCTGGGACACAATGAACCTGTGTTCCTCCCAGTGTCTGAGGGGTCAGAACCATGGCAGGGGCGCAGAGGGGTTTGTCGTAAATGATCCGGGCCAAACATCGGTGTTTCCAGTTTCCAAATGGCAGTGTAAACTGACCCTGACTCTCTTTCTTTCTCCTCTCTCCCGCAGTGAGATGTACAATGGAGGACGAGCAAGTGCCTGCACCCTCAGTGCCGCCATCTTAACTAATGTCAGTCACCCCACACCCAAACTGCACATTGCCTGTGACGATTTCCTTAAGAAGCCTTAGTATGGTGGAGTCACAACCCTTCGCACACAGGCCGGGTTTGTTGCAGACAAGCTTAGGAAAGCGTCCCTTGCTTTCTGCCTTACCCCAAATACTGTTTTTTTCCATCCACTTCTCCACGGTGTCGGGGTACCCTTCTGAGCCACTGCAGTTGAAATATCTAGTGATGGCCTCCATCACCAGTTTGCCCACTTCTGCCAAGATCCGTATTTTAATTTATCTCAGATCTCTGTTAGTTCTGTTTTGGTTTTGTTGTTGCTCTAACAAATGAGGCAAGGCTCCAGAACTGAGCTGTGTTTCTAGTTCAAGAAGAGTCAGCCGCTGCAAAGGATTTCCATTGTCAAAGCCCCAGAGGGGTTACAGCAGCGCCTTTTAACTTAATGGCCCTTGTCTGTTCTGTGGCCGCTGCTCCCCAGGATTCTCTCATTCCTAAGACCCCAGACACAGCCGAAGGCCCCCTTGGTAATAGTGTTTGATAAGCTTCCACGCATCTTAGGTAAATAGTAAAGCCTTTATTTTCTTGTTAAGAACAGCATTTTGAAAATAAAACCTATCTGCCCATGCTTAACAACCTTTTCAATCCGTGATATTTATATGTACATACTGATTGTCTTGAAATTTCCCGAACAATTTTGTTTATAAGTATGCAAGTCAGCCAAGGTGGGGGAAGAGTGAGGGTACATTATAAAATACACATTAATACATTTAATAAATATATATTATCTATCAAAAGATGAGCCATAGCTCTTTATGAATAAAAAGCACCTGCCAGGGGCTCTTGTCGGCTCACGTGGTTGCTACATCCTTGGATGTGTAAATGCCAGCGCCCCCTTCTACTTTCCAGTTTGGCAAACCCAAGAGACAACCCTTCTCACGCTGTCTGCATTTGTTTGCTGGCCTTGACCTCGTCTGTGTGGGGGTGGGGTGGACAACAACCAGATTGTAACCTCAGAGACAGCTGACCTATTGGAGCTTATCCCCTCTGCCATTGTCCCACCGCCTCCGCAACAGACTCCAGTTAGGAGGGGACAGAGGAGCTTGCCATAGTCCCAGCATGGTGTCACTACCCGGGCATGCTAGGTTGTGCTTACAGCTTGGGGTTATTCACAGAGGACTTTCTAGACCATTTCCCCTATCAACTCTTAAACAGGTGCCATGGATTCTGTACTTCAGCCTTGTTCTGTTGGAAGCTGGCTGCAGTCCCTGGGTGGAGTAGCCTCGTGAACCTCTTCAGGTGAGCTCGGAACTCATTAGAAAAATAGCAGATGGCGCCCTTCTTCCTTTGCTCCCACCTCCACCCCTAATGTCTAAGAACATTCAGCCCACCCTGAACCTTAAATTAGCCAAGATAAAACAAAGCCCAGAAGCGCAATCACCTATCAGGATGGGAAAGAAAAAAAAAGAAGCAAAACTGCAAGGCCTCACAGAGTGAGGTGTCCTGTGGCTCAGAATGGTTCTGCTTGTATAGTGCAGAAATGTTGCTGCTTTCTGCACAGCCATTTGCACGGTGCTCACCTTATACGTGGAAAACCAAGAGCTTACAGAGAAAACCATCAATCATGTCAGCGTCTCCCTTCTGCAAGGGGGGCTTTTGCAGACCAAGTCACTGGTGACATCAGAAAGCTCCAAAGGACTCCAGAGAGCGGGGGTGGGCAGCCACTTCCTGGCACAAGAACGCGGAGTGCTGACGTTTGTCACCGGACTGGCCCAAGGTGCTCGTAGATTTCTTTGTAGAAGGCTGAGTAGTGCATGCAAGAGCCCCAGCCCCATGCAGCCCTGGCTTTCTTTCCCTCCAAACCCTCCTCAAGCTTCGAAGTTCTCAGCCCACCACATGATGGTCCTTAAGCATGAAGGACTGACTGGAATTCTCTGGAAGCAAGCACATGCTCTGAGTGGGAGCAGGGCATCCCAGAAGACTGGGAAGGGGAGGCCTCTGGGCATCATGCTCTCTGGTTCCCATGCGTGGTGATGTGCTAGCTGTAAGGAAAGCGTGCAGGAGAGCCGAGCACTAGGCAGACTGGCCTCATCCCCCTACGGCTTTGCAAAGGCAGGGTAGGGTAGGGAGGGGATACGGCAGAGACTGGGGTCTTGAGAAAAATCAGATTTATTAAAACACTCAGCTCAGATGTTCTGGCTTAAGAAGAGGTCAGTCCCCGCCCCCACCCCCAAATACTAACCTTTTCAATTTTGCTTTCATTAAAGGTTAAAGGCTTGTGGGTAGTTTTTTTTATAGAAAAAGCAATGTAGCCATTGGAGTGTATGCAGAGGCCCTACCTTTGTTTATACAGTCCATATGGTCAGGTTCAAACTCTTAGCATGGAAAGGTTGCCAGAGATTATCCTGGCCAAACAGTGCAGAGAACACAGGGCTTTTAATGGCAGGGGTGCTGGAGATGCCGCACGACAAAGGAATGACTTGCTCAGGACAGATGGAAGCCATGACAAATGACGGCTGTGAAGAGGGCCACTTTCATGGAACCATCGGAAAACCAAGATTAAAATGTTCTCTAAACCCTCCGAAAGCAGCAGGAAACCTTCATGGAACTCATTCTATCCTGGACTTCTAGCCACATCAAGGGAAGATACCCCAGAAGTCACTGGCTGCTGGACGCGAGGATGACATCTCTCCATCCTAGAGGTCACCTAGGGGGAGCCCAGCCATAGGACATTGTGAAAAGGCTGCTATGGTGCCTGCCTCTCAGCCTGGCTCCCCTAAAGCCAAACCTTCAAGCCAGTATCCCTGTCTGAGCTTCTGAAATGAACACAGGAATGACGTTGGGGAAGGGGCATGGAGGACCAGCAAGTGCAGTAAGAGGAAGAAGGGATGCTTCAGTCACTCTGTGAGGGAGGCGGGGTGGGTGGGGTGCTAGGCAGAGCAAGAGGCCTGTAGACGGAACAGTGCTTGGTCACCACTGTCTAAATGCGATGGTCACTTCAAGGCCCGGAGTACCTTCTCTTTGGCACGTTCTGCGGTTCCTCCACTCCCACCGGCTATACAGCTCCCTGACCGTCTGCTTGGGCCTCACTTTGGAATCACAGCCATGACCTCCTAAAGTCCCCTGAACTGCATAGGCCACCAAGCAAGCAAGCCAGGAAGAAGAAGGGTCCACGAGTTAACCTCAAGGGCATAGCCATCTCCAAAAGACCTCCCTGGGGATCAGCACTCGGGGTGGGGGTGACAGGTTGGCTCAAACCCCTCGTATAAGCCAACATCAGCCTGGTACACCAGCTGCGAATTCTTTTCTGCCCTGACCCCGCTGGATGAAACAGTTTCCCAGCCACGCCTCTCTAAGTGAGCCTAAGACTATTGGCAGTTAGCTCTGATTTAGTTTGCAGGACGATTCCGTGTTTGTGTGTGTGTGTGTGGCAGGATAGGGGAGGGCAGTCACTGTTAGCTTTCCAGTTCATCCGTATGTCACATTTACACGAAATCCCCTTGGTGGAAATTCTCAGATTTCCTGGCTTCCAGGTGGCCTGTCTCGGCCACGGTTATTGATTTCGCCCTCAAGAAAGACACAGCCAGGGAATAAAATCGGTAAGAGAGATTCTTATTCTCTGGATCTTAAGGTCTTTCACCAATGGTGTCTTCCTGTGTGAGATGGCGGAGCGGTTGGGATCTGGAATAACATAAGGACAGCGCTAAGAACTCTGCAGAGTCAACGTTAGAAACTGATGCATCATCTCCCTCGCGTTTTCACCTGTGGGGACCTGGGGGACGGAGTCCTCCCCAGAAATGTGCCCGAGGTTCATGTCACCCACCATCAGGGAGATACTCCACACTCAGAAACTCAGTGCTTTGAGAAGTGACAAGGAGGGGACTTGTCTCGGGCATGCTAGACAAGGGTGCTGCCTTGTGCTTCACCCTGAGCCCCTACAGCAGCCACCTTCTCTGCGCTGGCCTTGGAGGAACCAGGAGGACTTCAGAATGATGGACAGGCCATGCTGATTACAGCACATGGGCTGGCCCCTCTGGGGACCATTGGTCACAGTAAAGTCAGGTTTTTCTTGGCCCCAGGACAAAGCAGCAGCCCAGGAGGTGGTAGGGGGAGTTAAGAACACACATCTGTGTTTCCTTTTGTCTTACAGCCTGTTCAAAGCAAAGGGAACAAACCAGAGCCTAAAAGCCTTCACAGGTCAGAGAAACCAAAATTCCCTCCCTCTAGGGATCAAAGACCATCTCTGATGGCCTATTAAAAAAGAGAGAAAGAAAGAAAAAAATAAAAGCTCAGGTTGAATTATGGAATTGGCACAAAATAAAGAATGGAACTCAACGGTGTACATGTGAACCGGCCCATGCATTGCTTCTGAGAAGCACAGAGCTATGTCTGCAGAGTAGATGTGGGAATGAGCGCCTCTTTGGGTTTTGCTGGGATGAAACAGTCATTCCAGCAGAGGCAAAAAGCAAAAGGTGACACTTTCTGCTGCGGGTCTGTTTGGCGACAGGTAAGTACAGTTGCTCTGGTTGAAACTGAAGGAAACAATTCCAATTTCCTAGGACGTCTCTTAGGGAGCTGAGGTTGGGGGTTGGTACCTACCTGGGGCTACTGGATGAAGTAGGGACTAGGGAGGGGCTTAAGCTAGGGTGGATGTCAGAAAAGATGAGAGCATCCTCACAGGAAGCTTTTCCTTAGAGTCACCTTCCTGGGAGAGGGGTAGGGCACTGTGCTCAAGAAAGAAATCCACCAGGTAGAGCCCCAAGCAGTAGGTAGACACCTACAGATGGCTTTCTGAGTGTGGGTGGGTTTTCCTTATATGAAGAAAGGTGGTAGAGGGGGCCAGACAAAGATGGAAGGCGTGCATGCATGGAGCTGCAGTGGGCAGCCCAGAGAAGCAGCCTCCAGGTATACCCAGCTGAAGCTGCCCCCTATCGGATACTCTTAGGCCTCCTCCCACATCAGACATCAGATTTTGATACTTACGGTCCCGCCATTGAGTACGACAGCCATCTCGGTTGGCTGATACACATTGCTTCTGAATGGTGCGCTGGGTCGGCTTCCCAGGTTGCAGGGTTTCTTTCCCAGGCTGCCGCTGGATCTTTTCCCCAAGCTTCCATTGGAAAAGCCCGATGCTGACCGAAGAGCTGAGGAAGGGGATTCCAGGATGACAGCGCCACAGAGAGCAGGGGGAAAAGAAGGGGAGGGGAACAGAGGGATAAGGGGCAGAGGGGGGAGGAACAGAGAGGGAGAAAGGTGGGGAGGGAGAGAATTTTTTTTGTTTTGTTTTGTTTTTTTGCAACAACCAGCTCCTCCCCTCTGGGTACCTCTATCCACCCACCACAGTGGCTCCTCCCCCTTGTCACAAGCCTGATTCAAAACAAAAGTCACAAAGGGGCTTTGTTCTCCAGCCTCTAGGAGACTGAGCCAGCCTCAGGAGGGTTGGGGACTTTGTGGAGTCCTGCTCTCCCCAAACAGCTACAGCCAGGCTGGGTGGCTGTCACCTCTGGGCTGGTCTCCTTTGCACGTTTGCACAGGTCTGTATGTACCATATCAGTCAAAAGCAGTCTTTATTTCTGGATGCTGCAGAGCTGGGGACTGCTAAAAACATACAGGACAATGATTGCCATCATTGGAAAATGACCCTCAAGTGACCGCCAAATTGGAATAAAAGATCTGAAGCAATGATTGTAAAAAGAGTTAGTACTCTATTTCTGAAGTAGGTACAGATGTTTCTGAGTTATTGTCCCTTTTAAAGACAGCATCTAAGGTAGCCCAGGCTGGCCTCAGACTTATTCTGAAGTCAAGGATGTTCTTGAACTCCTGATTCCCCCTGATGCCACATGCCAAGTGCTGGAGCTAGTTAGTGTACTCTGTGTGCATGCGTGTGTTTGTTTGTGTGTGTGTGAGCAGATATCCTGAAGCCACAGAGGGTGTTGGAAGTTATGAGCTACCTGATGTGGGTACTGGGAAGTGGACTCAGAGCCTCTTAACTACACTCCACCTTGTTTTTTGAGACAGTGTCTCACTGCCTAGGCTGCCTGGTCAGGAAGTCCCAGGGATCCACCTGTCTCCACCTCCCCAGCTCTGGGATCACAAGTGCGCATCACTTACTGGTGCTGGGGATAAAGCCCAAGTCATCGTGCCTGCATAGCAAGCGCTTTATCAACTCCGTCCTTTCCGCAGCCCCAGCACTTCTAAGAAATTAAGCTCCCCCCTTTTAAATAAAGAAAAAACAACTTGAAAAGCCATGAAGAACCTCAAGTATGATGTGTTTATATCTGAAAGGAGCCAGCCTGTGAGGGCTTCTCACACCATGCCAGTGACAGAATCTGGAAAGTGAAGACTGTCAGTGGTGGCCAGGGAGGGGCTGCGTGGGGAGGGATGGACGGGAGGGCAAAAGGGACATTTCAGAATAGTGGATCATCTGTGTGACACTACCAGGTGGATACAGGTCACATCAAAGCTCACCAGATGATGCATTCTAATTAAAATATGGTCTTTGACTCAGTGGCAGAGCACTTGCCTGGCATCCCACAAGCGGATGGAAATCTTAACTGTAAGATGACATCTGTAGTTTCACTGAAAGTACTAATGTTGCTTGGCTAAAGAAAGGCTTTACTGGGTGGTGGTGGCGCACACATTTAATCCCAGCACTAGGGAAGCAGAGACAGGCAGATCTCTGTGAGTTCAAGGCCAGCCTGGTATATAGAGGCTTTTCAGGACAGGTTCCAAAGCTACAGAGAAACCCTGTGTCAAAAAACAAAACAAGAGCCGGGCGGTGGTGGCGCATGCCTTCCTTTGATCCCAGCACTTGGGAGGCAGAGGCAGGCGGATCTTTGTGAGTTCGAGACCAGCCTGGTCTACAAGAGCTAGTTCCAGGGTAGGCTCCAAAGCTACAGAGAAACCCTGAAACCCTGTCTTGAAAAACAACAACAACAACAAAAAAGACTAAAATCAAACAAATAAAATAAATAAACAGAGAGACAGAGAGAGAAGAAAAGAAAGGCTTTACTTAAAAGTCTTCCTTGAGGAAATGCAGCAAGACAGCAAGACGGAATTAGAAGTACCTTAGAGCCATGTACTATGAGAAGTAACATATAGAGGGTTAGTTTTCATAGCATAACAGGTTCTATTATTTCCTTTACAACAGATAAAGGTTAAGTACCATGGCCAAGATCACACAGCTGGCAGAGGCCACACTGGAAGCCTGGTAGAGACAGGCTGTTCCTCACCATGACACCAGTTCCAGACGCTCTGTTAACTATCACAGTTGGGTACGTCGAAGCAGCAAGCTGTGTTAAGCGACATTAGGAACAGCTCATCCTAAACTGGACCAAAGAAATTGAGTCCAAGACAGACTCAGGAGACCTTTCTTGCTTCAGCATCTCCAAGGCTTGAGCAGTTGCTCATGCTGAATGAGGGCATGTCTCTGCCTGGGGAGCGGGAACAGGTAAACACGAATGTTTGCTAGTATCAGTTCCTACTCTGTGAGAGAGAAGAGAAGCAGCTTCCCTTGCAGCGCAGAGGCTAGTCCAGGTGGGGGACTCCACTTCAACACACACTCTTTCGAGAAACCGAAGCTCCACTCTCTTGCTACCCACGGTTCCAAGGTCCCTCCCTGTGCAAGCTATTAGTGGTTTTATGAGCACACCTTTGGCATTCTAGGTCCTTCGGAATGGGTTCCAGGGTCCAGCTTGTGACAGACCTGACCAATCATGGCGTTCCATCTTTGAGAACACACTGGTTCAGGGAAGGAAATTCAGAGCCAAACAGAAATAATGCTGGGATTTTCTCAAGCCTTCTGGAAAGATTTATTTTTCCCCTGGGATTCTGGGCAAGCCCAGAGCTACTGGGGACTGTGATGCCTTCACCATGAGATGGGGAGGAGTCAAGTTTAGTCATTACTTGAGTTTTTTGAATCTAACCCTTCCTGAAGCCTGCTACCTCGGGCATTTGGGATCTTCATTTATTTGTTTGATTAATTTAGCATTCAAATTTTATTTATTTATTTTTTAAAAATTGCTAGTAACCAATCTCAGAGGCCCTTGACTAATATCAGAGCTAAAGGGCAGGCAGTGTTATTCCTACGTTCCTATGTGTGTACCTGGAGGCATAAACTCATTGGTCAGATGCCAACTTTTTCTGGTGTAGGCCCTGCAAGTGAGGCCATGTTAGCCATGCCTTTTCCCATGCTTTGCTCAGGATCTCCAACAGTAAACAAAATGTCTAAGTACCCTTTGGCTTTAATAAGATCTTAGAGCCTAGGGTCCCTAACAAAAGAGGGAACACATGTTCCTTTGAAAAGTGCATGCTTCGTATGCCTTGTTAGCACTTCCTAAGACGTGATCTGAGGTGTGACATCCTTGGGTGTATTTGAATCTCTTAGCACTTACCTCATGCCTTATTGGTACTAATGAGCACAGTCTAGCTCAGTGCATCTATGTGTGTGTGGGGGGTCTCACTGATGGAAGGAAATATCGGGGGCAACACTTCCTAGAGCCATAGGACAGCTTGAAGAACATGCCTTCCATCACATGACAACTTGGGGGACCAACAGTCAAGAGAAGAGAGCCCAAGAGGCTGGCCACAAGTTCCCAGTGCAGGAGGACATGACCATTTCGGCTCCTGGGTACTAGCCACTCCAAGGATAAGGCCCCTCATGGCGCCGGGTTCCTAAAATACAATCTGGCTGAAGTCAGCATGAAAGGTGCCAACAGCTGCTCCTTCTGTGGCAAAGGAGCGTGCCCAAGATGGTCCTTGGCCAGCAGAGTAAGAGTTTCTAGCATAAAGGCCAGCCCAGCCAGGGCTTTGTCTGAGTCTCAAGTGATTTTGGTGGATCTATATTTTTGATAGTCTAAAAGATGCCTTAAAAAAAGAAAGAGGAGGAGGTGGACTTAATAAGGGTTGCTAGGGATGGAGCTTGTTGACCCAGCGTGCACTAGGCTCTAGGTTCCAGCATCAGCACATAAGTCAACAAGAACATCTTAAAAAAAAAAAAAAAGTCTGACAACACCCAAGGTTGCTGAAGATTTAAGGAGGGACTTGCAGTGCAATCAATCAGAGAATGGGCCCTGAGCCTGCCTTTCTGGGGTGCTCTCTGGCATGGGGTGCTGAGATTTAAAATGCAGATTATTTAACTCATATCTAGGACATCTTTGGCAAGGAACTAGTGGACCAAAAAGCAGAGAGATGAATGGATAGCAGTGCTTACTGTAGCGCTGTTTATCACGGGGAGCCTGAGGCAAGCAGAGCAGCCAGAGGGCCAGAAAAATAAATGCTGGTGCCTGATGGAAAATTCCCCCAGCATTCCCATGGTATAGGAATCTTCATCTACTGACCCCCCCAAAAGCCTCCATCACATTGACTTAAAGCACATGCCAGGCCAGCACCTGGACCTGGGGTTTCTACCTAGTGAGTCCCCAGGATTGTTTGGAAAGCTAAACAAATGATTCAGACCTCAGAGTCAGACTTGACTGGGGGCCTAGGGATGGGGACGGAGAGGGTGTTTTTGTTGTTGTTTTTTATTGTTGTTTTGTTTCGTTTTCTAGTAGCCTAAATGATTCTAATGGAGAGACAGGTGAAGGACCACCCTGCCTTAGTGCTGTTCTGCTTCTTTTTGTTCTGGAGATGAGGAAGCACTCAGCAGCTTCGTACCTTGGTGTCCAGCTCTCATGGGCTAGTGTAGTAATTAGAGTAGCTAATACAACGCTCAGAGTGGCACTTGGTTTATGGTTTTTGTTGCTGTTGCTGTCACTATTTGCAGTTTGTTTGTTTTGCTGGGAGTTGTGTGTCTCGCTGTGCTTGAACTCACATTCCTCCCACCTCCCCCCTCTCTCTCAGTGAGTCCTGGGGTAACGGGCATGTGCCGTCACGCCTGGCCATCATTACTTTTAAAACACTACTGCTCGGGTGTTTCTGACCTTCTAGTTTACTGCAAGGAAATCTAACATTCCATTCAACCACTGGTTCTTAGCCCCCGAAGGGCCACCCTCCAGGAGAAGCTGTCAAAAACAGGTGGTGCTGCCAGCACCCCAGGAAGAGCCAAGTCCCTCTGTAAAGCCACAGCCCCTTGTAAAGGCCTCTGTGTTTCCAAAGGTGACCTCTAGCATGACTGTACCTTCTCCTGTCCCCCAGATGGACTGACACTCAATCCCTACCAACAGCTCCACAGTCACAGGCGTCTGGCCTGGAACTTTATGTCAGAAGAGAACAACTTGGATTACGGCCACACTGGGACTTTCCCATCTGTCCAGAGCAGGGCTGCTGGCGCCCCTTCTACATAGGAGTCTGGCCAGGGGTCAGAGGTGCAGAGGAAGCCAACACATCTAGGTAGACAAGGATATGAGTGTCTCTATAGGAAGTGAGGGCTCGACATGCTTCCCTGCCTACAGGGGAGGAACAGGCTGTACCCCAGGCTCCCACGCTTAACCTTGCAAGGCTGTGTAAGGGAACCGGCTCCCGAGCATGGCTCACACTTGTACCTGGCTACTGGGCAGATGCTGCTAAAGAGAAATGTTGCTAAATTTCAGTCTCCTATTGGCTGCGTTCCAGCTGTAAGTCTTCAGTCAACGCCATTCTTTTGAGCCTCGGCTTGCACCTATCTGTCATGGAGGAGATATTAAGGGGGCTGACTGCACAGGATAACGGTGGGGGCTGCGGAGACAGTGCAGCCTGAAGGCAGAGCAGTGCTCGACATGTGATCATGTCAGGTGATCAATGCCTCACCAGGTCCGGGATTCAATATTACTAATGGGCCCCTGGGGCATCTTTGGCAAACTGAGAACGGTCATTTATTTAAGCTCCAGGGTAGGACCCAGCCAGCCTCCTTTAAGCAGCGTCCTGAGGGTACCTATCCAACACCAACAGCAGGGCCTTGGGGTTCTGGTGACCACATCCTCCTCCATCCTACTGTGACCTCACCCCTGAGCAGAAACAGGTAGTCTTGGTCACCCAGATGTCACCCCAGTTGCCACCAAATTTGCGTCCTCTGTCTGACCCAGAGGAGCTTGTAAGCGTTAAGCCAAATAATAAGGATGCTGGTGACAGAAGAGGGAAGAAAGAGCGGATGGGGGCCAAGCCTTCTGTCCTGGTGAGCCGGCTCTAGGCTCATTCTAAGTATGTCCTCAGAGGGTCTCTGCAGGACTGAGCCTGGCTGTCTGTAACAGAGACAAGCTTATAAATGCAACGGTTTGGGCAACCTGCTTCTGTGCTCTCCTTTAGGAGGCCACAACTCAATATAAACCCCTCTCCTGAGGGTCTCAGACTCCACTTTCGAGAGACCCAGCCGAGACCCACAAGGTCAGTGCCACCAGGGTCCGGTCCCCATTTCTGTAGCGCCTCTACACACTATGCCCTCCCATCATTTTCATTTTACAAATTAGAGATGCTGGGGCTCAGAGAGGTCACGTTATCTACTGAAAGATGCAGGCAGGAAGTGGGAGAGGCAGGGTTTGAATATGGGCGTTTGACTCTGGGATCCAGTTTGAACACTGCTGATGACTGATGTGGAGGAGGCCAGGAGCACTGTCATGGTGGCCTGCATCCATCTAGCACACTGCGCAGGCTGCAACCCCAAATGCCTACAGGGAGCCAGGGAACTGATGTTGGGATCAGCAGAGGGTGGTAGAAGGCATGGCAAGCAGGAAGTGTATTCCCACATGAGGGCAGCCAAAAGTGTGAGGTGGGGCAAGAGGCCTGGCCTTCCAGGGCCCAGTGACTCAAGTGAGATTCAAGAAAACCTGCAGCCATGTAGGAAGGCTGGCTCGGCATTGTTAGATCCAGGAGATATGCCGTTTTAAATTTGTGTCATTTTTGGTGTGGATGCTGCTAGGGATAGATCCAGGGCCTGTGTATGTGGGACAAATGCTCTATCATTGAGCTTCCCGTGACTTTGAAAGGCCAGAAACGTGGAGGATTGTGGTGGTGATGGTAGTGTGTGTGTGTGTGTGTGTGTGTGTGTGTGTGTGTATGTATAGGCTTGAGATCAAGCTCAGATACTGTTTTTCAGAAACTATCTCTGTTTTTGGAGATACTAGAATGTCTAGGGCTCACAGATGGTCCGCTTGCCTCAAGGTCTACCGGCCTCTACCTCCTTAGCACCAGAGCTATTATAAGATGTGCCACCACACCTAGCTCTTCCCTGGGTTCTAGAGAGTGAACTCAATCCTCTTGCTCATCCTCACAACACTTTACCAACTGAGCCATCTCCCCAGCCCCGTCTCTTGGATTTTTATAACCAATCAGTGAGCAATTGACAGGAGGAAAATGATACACATAAAAATAGCTCTGAGCCAGCGTTAGCATGGGGACCAGCCATTCATGATCGTTGAGTCTGTGGCTGGGTCTGGGAGCATCTGCCCTGGCTATGGCCTTCAGGGGACTGTCTCAGGTCCAGCAGTGACCACTTTACCTGCATTATGTTCATCCATTGAGAAGGCCTTGTTCTCCATGTAGGCCCGAGGCAGGTGCATGTCCTCCTCAAATGCCGTCTCCCGCATCCTGGGCTGTGAAGTGTCGAAGTAGTTGGGTGGGTTCTCCTGTAGGGGTGGGAGGAGGGTGCAGTGGATTTCCGGAATGGCGTGGAAGATGACAAAAACCCAGCCACTGGCTGCCAGGGTGATCGCCAAGGTGGGGTCGCTCCAGGCATCTCCCTGCTTAATGATCGAGTTGCCGAACAGGTACATGGTCATCCAGACCACCCAGATGAGCACAGAGAGGAAGGTAGTGATGAGGATGAAGGCTCCGTTCACCTTCCACCGCCTGAACTTGCCACACAGCGTGAAGAGGGACTGTGTCAGGGTGATGACCAGCAACACCATGTCATAGATGAGCGCCATCACAAAATCCATGGGCTCGTAGGCGCAGGCTGGCTTCGTGTCGCGCAGCACGGTCAGCACCAGCCACTCGGTGGCAATGATGACCTGCACCAGCATCAGGCACAGCGCCAGGCTCACCAGCTGCCAGCCGGCTGGGCTCGTGCCCTGGCGCACCAGCCTCCGCACCCGCCATGCCTGGCTTAGCAGACAGGAGAAGCAGAGTGCGAAGAGGACACCCCAGAGGAAGCGTCGGATGGAGCAGATCGTCTCGTCCATCCGAATGATGAAGGCAAATGTCAGTCCAAAGAGGCCCAGGGTCCCCAGCAGGAAGAGGAAGTGGAGACACACAGGCCTCCTCTTTTCCTTGTCCTTGATGAAGGGCAGTCTCACCAAGAGGATGAGCATCAGAAGCAGTGTGATCAGGGCTCCCGCCCCGGCCACTGCCTCCACCACGATGCCCCAGATGGCGTCCAGGTCGCACAGGGACACGTACTGAGGGAGAAGGTCCAACCCACAGCCCCGGGATGTGCTCGCGTTCTCTGAAGCCACTGAGGCAATCACCAGGAGCAGGGGCAAGGGGAACACTTGGTGGGTTCTCATCTTTCTCTCTGACACCAGGAACATTCTAGAAAATGGGGACAAGTAGGGAGAAAGATCAATCCACTGTAAGGCCCCACTTTCCTGATTTCCTGAGGCCTTGCCTCTTGTCAAACCTGGTAGCCCTCAAGGCTCCTTCAAGCCCTTGAGATAACAGCATCAATTTTCTCAGTGCACCGTGGTCCCTTTCCCAGGCACTCTGCCTCCCACTTGAACCCTGACCTAGAGTAGTAGCCATGAGCCACCATCAGCAGTGGCTGGAGGGCCAATGGAAGGGAGACTCACCTCATCTCTCTACCCCTCTGTAGTCTGTAAATCTGGCCTCTTCCAAAGAAAGGGAATGAGAGGCGTTTTAAAGGGATAGCCACCAGCCA
Source organism: Ondatra zibethicus (assembly GCA_004026605.1). Classification (NCBI taxonomy): domain Eukaryota; kingdom Metazoa; phylum Chordata; class Mammalia; order Rodentia; family Cricetidae; genus Ondatra; species Ondatra zibethicus. The sequence goes on from PVIU01009186.1 coordinate 22,664, forward strand.
GGTACTCGACTGCGCAACACCCCTTATTTCTTCCTTTATCCTCAAAGGCTAATGGGGAGTATTTACTGACCACTCACTCTAGACCAAAAACTGGGCTCACCCAGTCCTCACAATGCCCTATGAGGCAGCAGACCCCATTGTGACCTCCATTTTCAAGTGACAAAACAGGGTCTTCAGGCTCTGACACTCACCCCAGGGCACACAACCACACTCCAGGAAGCCACGGCTCTCAGCAGAGGGGAGAGAACCCTCCCAGCTTTTCACATGTGGTAAAGTACATTCTGTGGTCCCAGCCAAGTCCCCTGCACTCCACCCACAAATTCAACCAAGCTCGGATGAAGAATATTCGAGAAAAAGAGTCTGTCTTTTCTGAACACGTGCAGATTTCTTCCTGTTGTCACCTAAACATTACACAACAAGGGTTGACATTGTATTAGGTATTGTAAGTGACCTAAAAGTCCACGGAGCACGGGCATAGGCTGTGCATGAATACGGTGCCTTTCACAGAAAGGCCTGGAACATCAGCTGGCTGCGGGCACCCAGGGCTGTTGGTATCCAAGGGATCCCGGCGCATTTCCTGCGAACGTGCCTGTCTGTCAGGAAGGAACGTCTCCATCCTCTGTCCTCCTCATACATCTTTCTCCTCCGTAGATCTCCTGAGGCTCCATTCTCTCCACCTCCCCTGTTATCCCTGCCCTGGCAGAGTTCAACCTGCCACACACTCTTCCATGAGCTCTAGATGCTCAAGGACAGTACTGACCCAGTCTCTTCTTCCCCTTAAGACACATCCCTATTATTTTAATTTTCTTTTTCTACTTTTATAGTTAAACCTAGGACCTCATGCACGCTAAGCAGCGGCTGGGCTACATCTCTGATCCCTTTACATTTTTTGTTCTTAAATTTTCAATTTGAGGTAGAGCTATATTACCTTAGCCCAGCTGGCCTCGAACGCACCACAGCCCAGGCCGGGCTCGCACTGGTGACTTTCCTGCCTCAGCCTTTTGAGCAGCCGTGAAGGCCAGTGTCACCAGGCCTGGTCCTGCAGAGATGCTTCCACTCCACTCCCCACCCCCAGCTCTCCTCAAGAGCCATCATTTCAGCTCAGACTCCGCCAAGGTCAGTGCGGTTCCCACAGACAGGGTCTTGTAGACTGAGTGCTAATCAAATCTGCCATTTTTTGCCTACTTTGTTTCCTTTCTCTTTCCCTTTCTCCTCTCCTCCTTGTTTTTGTCTGCAGCAGCAGGCAGGGAGGCAGAGACAGTATCTTTTACTCACTTTTACTCCTCAGTAGACTCCGCTTTCCCAACCTGTCACATTTGGCATCCATCCCGGACAGGTCTTTTTTTTTCCCTGTCCTTGGGATATCCTATGCATCATAGGAATGCATCTCACCAACCCCGCCTCTATCTGCCGCCAAGTATCTCCTGGGTGAGGGGCACAAATGCCCCCACAAAGGATTGCTGGTGAAGATGCCAGTATTAGCAAACAGCATCTGGCACAAGGCAGGGACTTACGTAGGAAATCCCCACAGAACAAGAGCCATGCACCCAGACTGCCCTTTACCCCACAGGCACCAGCTTCTTGCTTCTAAAAGAGGGTGGGTGGGCCTTCAAGAAGTCACAGTCCACACAGCTGTGCCCCAGACTCATTCCTAGTCATGTTAAGCTATGTGTAGGTCTGTAACTAGTCACCCTCCCCACAGTACAACGCCAGACATCCCTGGGGCTTCCCTTAAGTAAATGCAGTATTGACCACCTCTCTCCTCCTCTCCTTTAGAGAGATCCTTTGTGCACCGTGAGTCCTTCCTTGGCCTTCAGGCCATCGACCTCAAAAATAATGTAGAAAATGGCTGGGGGGGGGTTGGTCTGCTGCGCTTACAGAGAGAAGGCATGTTACAAAAGAAGGTACTTGGGTAGGGGGGGCTCCTTAAACAAGATTTCCCCCACTCAGGTAAATATAGGGGTGGGGCTACACCCCATTTATTGGCCACCAGCTTGTAGTCTAGTCGTAGTAGTGCCACGGAGGCCCCATCAGCAATTCCCTGTGCAGTCATTTATTCAACTGTGTGCTTTTACATTGACCACTTGAACCCCAACAAATGAAAATACTTCTCTCTTGATATTTCTAAATTGTGATAGAGGGCTCAGTTGGTGAGGGTGCTTGTTGGCACCTTGGATCCCTGGGACCCACATGGTAGAGCCCCTGCAGCCCCCTTGTGTGTATGCTGTACATGGGCGCCCCCAAGGAACATGGCTACCTGGTGCACTTTGGAGAGACATCATTCGGAACAGAGCCACTTACCAAGGTTGGGAAACATGCTATGAACCAAAATTTAAGAACAAGATGGGACAGAACAAGCTGCCATTGGTCCACAACAAGGCGTGGGGGGGGGGTCTCCAGAGTGAACCCCCTATTAGGAGAGTTCTCAGCAACACACTCAAGGAAATCTCTCTAGTTTATAGCCAATCCCACCTTCCCCTGGAGGTGAGGAAATGATGTTTGGGAAGATGCTTCTGGAAGCTGAACCAATGCCCCTCCCCCACCTGCACACCCTTTGATGGTTCTCAACCACGAGCAGTTTTGGATGTCCCAACAATGAGCGTCTGTGGAGCAGAGACCAGGCCTACAATGTGAATAGCGGTCTCCACTGAGCACAACAACGCAGGTCAGTAAAGTCCTTGGTACCAAGGCTGAGGAAGGTTAATTTTAAACATCAAAGTCAGAACCAATGGAAGACACCAGAAACCCCCCACCAGGGCTTGGTAGGGCCTATACCTCACCATCTTTGCTTGCAGGACTTGGCTTTTTTTTTTTTTTTTTAAGGTGTGGCCAGCCACTCTTTCTGGCAATGCTCCTCCTTCTGAGCCTGGCTGTAGACCGAGGCTTAGTTTCCTCAGCTCCTCTTACTTGTTTCCTGTCTCTCCTGCCCACCCCAACCAGAAAGAGGTAACACCAAGACGGCACCCACACTCCTGAGACTGTGCCGTGTTCTTGTAGTCCACAGCCAGGACTCTAGTCTCCGCTTCCTTTCTTCCACAGCAGATGGACCCTCTCATGCTCTCTGCTTTGGCGGCCACAGGTAAATGCTCCTTTCTCCTTCAAGGGCAGTTACTGGTCTGGTCACAGCAGCTGCTTCTCTCATTTCTGCAAAGAGCTTCCAATTTCCTTTTGGAGAGTTACCTTAAGTCCTAGCCCCCAGCTGGGGGTCTGGTATGAATTAAGTGGGAAATGTCCCCAGGTGGTGGAGGTATTTTAAAGATCAAGGGGTCTTTAGGAGGTGGGGCTTGGTGAGTGGATGTAGGGAGCTTTGATAGTTAACGGTCTGGCTTTTAGAACCCACAGCAGAGTCTGGTCTAAGGCCAAGGGAGGAACTGATGCCACACACAACCGCTGCCACGCCGTCCCTGTCACGAGGAAGCAGGGCCTGGCCTAACTGATGCCATCGTACAATGCCACTGCCGCGCCACCCCGTCATGATGAGTCGTCTCAAAAACCACGAAGCAGAGGGCTCCTTTCATCTCTTGGTTTTGATCAGTTACTTTGTGTGTCAAGAAATGTAGCTGTGATGGTTAACATCAGGTTGACAGACTCTAGACTCACCGGGGAGGCAAGCCCCTGGACACAGCTGTGAGGGGTTATCTGGATTAGGTTAGCTGAGCTGCGAAGACCCACACTGTTCAGGAGGCTGGGGTCCTGGACCACAGAAGGAGAAAGTGACCTGAGCGAGAACATTCATCTCCCCTGGCCTCCTGACTGTGGATCCAATGCAACCAGCTGCCTGAAGACCCTCTAGCCTTGACTACTCTGCCTTGATGGACTGTACCCTCCAGCTGTGACCCGAGGTAAACCCTTTCTCCTCATAGCAACAGGAAAAGTAATTAAAATTGTAACTAAGGCAGCACCAGCTCAGGCTGTGGCCAATCTGGACATCGTCAGTCCTTTTTGGCTGAACTGATTGCGTCACAATTAGGCCTGTGGCGTGACGCAGAGCAACGAATCAGCAGGAGGGTTTGACATTAACAGGAGGGATGTCTTCTCTTTGTAATGGAATTGATAAGTTGGAAGGTTAGAGTCTTGTCACAAGAGAGGATAGATCTCTCTCCCAGGGAGAACCCGTCTGAGGGTAAGACTGACCCAGAGGATCAGCTAGGAGATAGGCTTGAGCCCTAATCCATTGAAAGGCAGCTGGATTCAGCCATGCCTGGTACCAGCAACCAACATAGTTTGAATGACATCAATTTGACTTGGGTTTCTGTCACTTGCCAACAGGTTCTCAAAAACCTAGGAGGAATGGCCCCTTGGCCATTCTAGGCATACAGATGAAACCAAGCATTGCCAGGTGCCCGAGGAGAGAGCCCAATTGTCTCAAGCTGGTTACTATTGGCTCTAAGGAAGACAATGGGTGTGGCCACCCAGGTCCACAGAACCACGTGTAGGATGAGGGGAAGGGGTTATTACACTGAAGCCAAGGCCACTAGCTCATCTAAGATTTCCAGGGGGTCCTATTTCTGTCACATTGACGACCACAGTAACTGCTCACCAGGCTCCCTGAAACATATAGTAACATCCAAGGATCTGCCAAAGGGAGCTAGCTAGGGTGGTACAGGCCTGTAATCCTGGCATTTGGGAGGCTGGGGCTAGAGGACCATAGCCACCTTGAGCTATATAGTGACTTCTAGTCCAGCCTGAGCTACCAGTGGGTAACCTTAACTCAAAATACAAACGGATAGAATCTACAGAACACTAGGGGTGAGTGCTAAAGTTGTTTCCATTTCACAGGACAGGATGGGGACAGGAGCTGCTTGGCCAAGGTCACATGCTGCCAGAAAAGCAGGGCCTGAGGCAAACAAGTGTCTTATTGTTGAGAACTCATAGAAGAGTCACTGGTGACTTTTGCTGGATGATTTATCTTCAAGAGGACCTCCCTGCCCCCACTACACACTGGGCCAGTACTTTTGATCCTGGACTGTGTTGTATGGGTCAGAAGCGCGCGCGTGCGTGCTTGCGTGCGTGTGTGTACGTGTGTGTGTGTGTACGTGTGTGTGTGTGTGTGTGCGTGTGTGCGTGCGTGTGTGTGCGTGCGTGCGTGTGTGTGTGTGTGTGTGTGTGTGTGTACGTGTGTGTACTGTTGTCCTCTCCCAAGCAGACACCCCTGGCCTGGGGTTGACTTTGGGTATTGTTCTCTACCACTGGCCACATTTTCTGAGACGGGGCCTCTCTCTGAGCCTGGGCCTCACTGAATTCATCCCCCTAGACTGTCTGCCCAGCAAGCTGCTGGGATCTGCCTCTCTCTAACCACCAGCACTGGGGCTAGAGATGTGCGAGGCCACGGGATCCGAACTCGGGACCTTATGCTTGCACTTCACCCTCCTGCCCAGTTTTCCCTTATTTTATTTACCTCTTGGGTCTGTTCCGCTCCACCCACCATCACCCCACGCCCTCATCTGCTCTGTTCCGGCCTTCACTCCCTCAATGAATGAAACTTGCCGTACAAGCTCTCTCATGTGGCCCATAAAAATGAGCTAACATTTTCTTCTATACAAGAGGAAATGGAGGGTCCGAGAGGCTTAACTCGAAGTTTGACTCTTGGAGTGTCTCAGCCCTATAGGCCACACTCAGCCACGTAAGTCTGGGTGAGGGAGGACACAGAGCAGGAGGCCCAGGCAGGCACTACCCCCTTCCATCTAAAATGCCCCTTGTCAGGTAAGCCCCACCCTGTTCAATCAGCCACCTGCTGCCTCCCACCTCTGATCCCCGTGTGGAACAATACAGATTAGAGGCTCTGAGGCAGCCTCAAGGCAGGGCTGCCTGGGCTGGATGAATACATGGCAACAAACCCATGGGTGAGGGCAGCGGCTCCTCAAAAGGAGGAAAGAATAAATGGGAATGAATGCAGGGACCTCGGCTTACATACTAATTACCTTTGCTGCCAGCCAGGCACTCAGAAATGTGACTCACTCGATGTTCTTAAATATACTGCAAAACAACTCCCCCAAACACCATAAACACCACACGCAGACAGCACACCACACACACCACACATACACTACACCATACACATACCACACTCCATCCCACATAGGTCCAGAGAAAACAGTCTCTTCCACTGTCTTGAGTGCTGGCCCCGCAGAAATTGCTGAGGACTCTGGGACTCTATGTGAGCAGGGCAGCAAGACTGCTTCTCCTTGCGCAAACCCTACCAGAGTCAGACTCCCCAGTTCCAAATCCTACCCTGGAGCTGGAGACTAGTCCAGTAGGTGCATGCCTGTAGGTCTCACTCCCAGCATTGTCCAAATCAATAAATAAGATAATAAAAGTCCTACCCCAGACCACTTGCTAGCCTGCTATGACTCTGTGTGGCTGACTTAACTTTTCTTGCCTCAGTTTCTTCCTTTGCAAAGTGAGGGTAATAACAGCACCCCCATCATAGGGCTGTGGTGAGGACTGAGATAACTATTGGAAGTGGGTATGGTGGCATTCACCTGTAATCCTAGCATTGGAAAAGCTGATGCAGGAGGATCTGAAGTTTGAGCTCAGTCTCAAACAGGAGGTGGGGGCTGTGGAGTGGCTGCCAGCGGGGTAAAGTGTCTGCCCAGCAAATGTGAAGACCAAAACTTCAGATCCCCTAAAAGTTGGGCTTCCCTAATGGCAGGCCTGTAATCCCAGTGCCAGTAGGTGGAGACAGGTTACCTGGGGCAAGCTGGCTGGCTGGACTAGCTGAACTGGCAAGTTCAGGGTTCATTATGAGACCCTGCCTCAATAAATAAAATGACAATCTACAACACCAAATGTCAACCTCTGGCCCCCACATGCACACACCCCCCATATGTCCATACAGCCATAAGCAAACATGAGTGCACACTCTCTCGTGCACACACAGAGGAGTATCTACTAGCGTACACACATGAACATACACACTTACGTGCACAAAGAATAACTTCAGGGTGTAGGACACTAGTTAACGTAAATGTTCCACTGTCTGCAGGGGTAAATTCTTCTTCCAGGGATTTTCTAGGAGGGGCTGTTGCCATGGAGATGGAATCATGAGGGGGCTCTCCCATCTGTTTATCTACCACTGGTTTCTAGTCTCTTCTATCATATGCCAAAGCCAACAGGTCTTGGAGGTAGTGGGAAGGAGACAAGCTTTTGGATGGGAACAGGAGTGGTTCAAGGTTGAACCAGGCCAGTGACCCTGAAACCAGCGGTGGCTATTAAGTAGTCAGAGCCAAGGCTGCCAGAGACCACACACTGGGCCTTCTCCTGAGAAGTAGAATCCCTTCCCTTTGGTCCTCCCATAGGGATGGAAAACAGAATGTCCCAAACTGCCCTGAAACCCTTCTGAACAGCCTCCCCTAGCCCTGCAGCCAAGAGCAAGGTTCCAAAGAGATCATTCATCCTGCCACACCAGTGCGGGAGGGCAGAATTTGAACCAGCATATAGAAAGAAAAAAAAAGGGACAAAATGAGCAGGTGTGTATATATAGGGGTGGGGGGGGCCTCCCAGCCTCAGCCTACGTCATAGCTCAGTACCCGGCTGAATACCTGCCACAGTTCCACAGTTTACACTCTCCTTAGATTCTAAGGTCTCAGCAGGAGGGTGGGCCAGAAGAACTTGTGACGTTGGTGTTATCTAACCTCTGCAAACCTCAGTCTCCTCTTCGGTAAGGTAGAGACGGCTCTGCTACTTGCAAGAGGTCCACGTGAAAAGCCCTTTGCACAGAGGAAGCAGGCGGGAGGTACTTGCTCAAGAGTCCCATTGTCCTGTTGGGACCATGAAGGCAATGAGGTCAAGCTGCCCAGCCAGCGGCTTCATGGAATCTACAGATCAAGCTAGGAATCTGTTTTTTTTTCCCCCCAGCTCCTGACCTTAGGCCTTTCCACTGTACCCCAGTCCTGGCCCCATGTCTGGCAGAAGTCCAGATTGAGTCTGGAAGCCAATCTCTCTTGAGCCCCAGCATTTCACTCTGTCCCAGCCCACTCCTCTGGAGCTGAGGTGTGTTTCCTGCTTGGCTGGTTTAAACCGTTACAAGGTTTCCTGACATTAAACTCTTCCCCAGACCCAAACTGTCTCTGCCTCCCTCTGATATCTTTTCCAAGTTAGACAGTGTCATCATTTTCATTACCCTGTGCTGCCTAGACACTGCCGGCTTTGGGGCTCTCAACTTTACAGACCCTCTAAGGTTAGTAACTTAGTGCAGCAAGAACGTCAGCCCTGTGAGTCATGAATATGCAAAGCAGCTGCGAGCCTGTAAATAAAAGCAATCATTTAAATGCAAATTGCAGCCTAGGCTGCCTGAACCTCCTTCTTTGGGTGCAGTTCTGAGGCGAGAGCGTGACTAACTCGGAATCCCCAGTTAGCTCAAAACTGAAATGCGACACAGGTCTTGGACCCTGGGTGGGGGCTCCCTAAGGTAGATAAGAACAGTCTAGAAGTAAGAGGTGGGTCTTTAAAAACTCAAGTCACTCCTCCAGTTAGCTCACAAGGCTCTCTCGGGCTCAGAGCAGTTGCCCCAGGTTGAATCCACAGCGATCCACAGCCGAGATTTCCTGCACCACATCATCCCTGCCAGCGGAAGGAAGGGAGCTGCTTGCCGTCTGTCTCCTTGTGGAGGTCAAGGGAACTTTTAAAAATCACACCCCGTGGCCTCCTGCTGAGAACCCTCCAAGGATTCAGTGGCCCCTAACAGAATAAATTCTAAATGCCTTTCCATGACTCCAGAGACCAGGATCTGTCTAGCGCCTCTGGTCCCCACTCGCCTAGCCACAAATCCGCCCACACTGGCTACAATGGTCTTTGTGTCTCTTCCTCCAAGCTCATTTCCCACCTCCAAGCTTCGGCAGCCTGGGAGCCCTTTGCCCCCAAATCGCCCTCTAAGTGGAGCCCCCCACCCCCCGCTGAGGTCCACTGAAAAATGCCATTCCCCAGATGTCTCCTCACGCACCACAAGCCCTGTTCACTTCATTTTCCAGGCAGCCCTGTCCCAGCAGGTGTTAAATGAGGTGGTATTTACTTGCTCTATTAGCGTTTCTTCATCCACGTCTCTGCAGTCTCCCGTCTCCGCTCCCGCCCCAGTCTTGATCTATTCATTTTATACAAGTTATTTCCTCAGCCCTCGGTTGTGTCCACCGCAAGCAAGCAAGCAAACAAACAAACCCAGCAAGGATTAGAATCTGTATAAAGAAAGCTCTCTTCTTACTGCCCGGGTCCCAAACTGCAATCCCTTCCCCTCCCATCTTTCCTCCTTCCAACTCAGCTGGCCCTTTTCAGACGTAGAAGGGAGCAGGCAAACAATGTTCACAGTCGAGATAGAAAACTAGCCGGGAGGAGGATTTCCAACCAACAGATGCCAATTTGCATCTATTTACATGTTATTTGCATGTAGTTTAACTCCAAGTGTGGTTATTCCCAAAGCCCCGAGAGCCCACCGAAGAAACTTAGGAAGTAACGTTCTAAGTACTGTGTGTGTGGGTATGTTTAGCCTCTCTTGCATTTTCTGGTCTTTGTGGGGACCCCCAGAGCTTTCTGGACGCTGCTCAGGTGCCCCCACCCCGGCGCACTCGGGCGGCCGATGCGGCGCGTGTGCTGGGGCCCCAGGCGGGGACGATGGTGCCCGCCACACTCCCGGGGCCTTTGTCCCTGTTCCAAAGAGCCGCCCCCTTGGCGAACAGGAGAAGAAGGGGGGAACAGGCTAGGCCTGGGTCTGGCGGAGCAGGAACGGGGGACGAGCCCTCTGTTCTGGGGCGTCCTCTGGGGCAAGGTCGGTGGGCTGATCCAAAGCTTTTAACCAGCTACCGTTCGCTAAGGCGAGGTGCGGGCTCCTCTTCTGGGCTTGCCTCTCACACCCGGTCCTCGAAATGTGTGGGATCCTTGTGCAGTCCCTCAGAAAGAGGGGTCGCTGTACCGGGTAGTCCTTAACCCTAGCCAGGCTGCCTCCCTCAGAGGCCCAAGTGCCCTCGCCTGGGACAGAAATTCTCCCCCTTAACCGTATGCAACCGCCCCTGGATTTCCAGCCTACTATTTGTTCCCCAGCCCCAGATTTCCTCCCTGTGGTGCCCACCCTCTTGCGCCCTTTTCCAAGAGTGCGCGGCCACTGCGGGTTGCAAGTTGGGTCCCCCAGATCCTGCGGCAGGTGAGGTTGCATGTCCCCAAAGGCCGGCCCTTTCCCCAGGCCAAGTCTGCGTAGTTCATGGCCAGCACCCCGCCCCGCTCCCCGCCTGGCCCCTGAAACCTGCCTGCGACGCCTCTCACAGGGGTCACTAGCACAGGGTCGGACTCCCCTTTACTCCCAGCTGCCTGTCGTCTGTCGTCACCCCAGACCCTACTCAGAGCCTTGGCTCTCTATCTGGTTCATGGACTCCCCCCCCCCCATCAGATAAAGGTCCCTAAACCCTTGCTCGCGGTCAGCCTTTTGCGGCTCCTCTCACACTGCGCTGTGGCACCCCTCACCCGAACACCCACAGCTTTCCAGGCAGATGTATCCCGAGGAGGGAGAGCAGAAAAAGCGTGAGCCTCGGATCCCCTCCCGGTCTTCACAAGCCCACGGCGGGAAAAGTTTCTGGGGTCCTTGCGGCGCCCTCCCCGCGCCCGCGCTGCTTGGCACTTACCGACCCTCGCGGCCCCGCAGCGCCGACGCTCCTGCTGGCCCTGGGCCCGAGTCACATCTCTGCAGCGCGCCCGCGGCCCCCGCTCCGCGCACGCCCGCCAGCTGAGCCCGCCTCACTGCATAGTCCTTTCGAGCCGCGGCAGCGCGAGGCGCCCCCTGGCCCGGCCCGCGCTGCAGCAGCCGAGGCCCCGCCCCTCCGATAGGCCCCGCCCAGCAGGTCCCGCCCCAGCTGGGTCTGCGGCTCTACTCTGCTCCGGACCAGCCGCAGGCAGCCCGCAACCCCAGTCTCCTGGCTTGTCTTGACCGCTGAGACGCCTTCCACCTCCAAACAAATCTCCAGTGTCCCCAATTCGAAGTCATCGCCTCCCTGTTAAGAGTTCAGTCGTTCCATTGCCCAGGTTATCTGTGTGCAGAAACATTCTCAGCCACATACAACACAATATTCCCACGGGGGTCCTAGAGGGGCACTCGCCACACATTCCGGAAGAGAGTCCTGGGCTCAGATTCTCAGAGACTGCACGCGTTTTAAAGTCACCAAAGCCTCGGTACGATGAACCTCGGCAGGTCCCCACCGATCACATTCCCCGCCTTCCACCCGGCTCCAGCCCTCCCTTTTCTCGTTGCGCACACTGAATCCAGTACCGGTATCCTTGGCAATCCCAAACATGAACCTCACCACGGTGACCTGCTCACGTGGGTCCGTGTTCACGATCGCCACCGTCTCTCACACTTCATTCACTTAGGCACATGCCTGCCACTCTCCCAGGCACACGTACCCACAGAAAGCCCAGTTTCGGCTCAGGGCAGTTAATGCCCACAAGGCGGGCATGGGATTTGCACGGCGGGGGAGGGGGGAGCGGTCTAGAATGCCCCTACCTCGCTGTCTGAGGTCAGCACTGCCTAGCCTAGGCCTTGGGGGATGCGCTTTAGCATCCCATGCAGCAGCAAGCTGGCAGTCTCAGGTCGTCGTCGCTCACCTTTTCTCCCACCTTTGGTCTTTAGGTGAGACCACCCCTACTAAGCCCAGTCATGTAGACGCCAAGACACGACTCCTCTCCCACTCCTCTTAGAGGTAGTTGTAGCCCCTGAGGCTGGGGGGTTATGAACTTTTCGAATACCCGCATTTCTTCTCGCCAGTCTCCGAAAGTCCCCTATCTCGCTCTTCAAGTAGGTTTTCTCGGGTCAGGCCATGTGGCTTGGCGACGCGTCTCTGTGAATATCTTTTCTTTTTAAAGGACACATGTAGGGGGCGTATTTCTAGGGCAGAGCCCTCCCCCCAAGTTTACAGAGGTGTCCCCGTGCCAAGACAGGACTTGGTACACAGTAGGCGCTCATTAAATGATTTGCAGTACAAGGGCTTACTAAGACTGCCTGGTCAGACTGAGGAATTGGAACGTGGATGGGCACTGCCTCCTGGTGGTGCTTAGTGGAACTGGCACCGACAGCTTTCAAACGTTGTTGCTGAATGTGCCGTCCTCTGTAAAACCCAGATTGTTTTGATACGTGTTTGCTGGTGTATGCCAGGTAAACATTGTAAAGTTCTTCTCATAGGTGCCTGTCCTTAGAAAGCCCAGATCAGTGTGGGATGGAGAACATCTGGTTTCATGGCCCAGTGGTCCAATTAATGTCATTTATAATGTCCAGTAGCATCCCAGAGGAGCCTCAAGTCCCCAGAGAGACTGCTGTATCTACAGCCTTGGAGAGAACAGCTCTGGGGGCACTAGGACCTCCCAAGGGTGACGTCTGTCTAGAGAAGTGGTTCTCAACCTTCCTAATACTGTGACCCCTTAATACCTCGTGTTGTGGTGACCCCAACCATAAAATCATTTTCGCTGCTACTCCATCACTGTAAGTTTGCTGCTGCTGTGAATCATAATGTAAATATCTGATATGCAGGATGTCAGATAGACAGCTGCTGTGAAAGGATTGTTTCAACCCCAAAGGGTCACAATCCACAGGTGGAGAACCACTGGTCTAGGGAGTCAGGTTCTCAGATGCTCAGCCCACTTCAGGCTCATCAAACAGATGCGCTCACTCATAAGTGACTTTTAGACATAAAACAAAGAAAACCAGTCTACAACTCACAATCCCAGAGAACCTAGACAACAAAGAGGACCCAAAGAAAGACATACATGGATCTAATCTACATGGGAAGTAGAAAAAGACAAGATCTCCTGAGCAAATTGAGAGCACGGGGACCGTGGGAGAGGCTTGAAGGGAGTGGAGAAAAATGTATAGCTCAATAAAAACAATGCAAAAGAAGATGTGTTCAGTTAAACATATGTAATGTTAATCATATAAAAAATAAATAAACCCCCAAAACCAAGTAGCTCCACTGGCTCAACTTATCTCAAAAATGAAAAGGGCCGGGGCCCTCCCAGGGACACTCAGTTTGTGAGGCTTTGTCTGTTGGTGTGTCCCACCAGACTGAGCCCAAGTCCGCGCTGTCCAGGCCTTGAGCACATTCCTGTGGACTACTACCACCGTGCGACTGAGCTTTCAGTTTTAATCTATTTTTGTGTAACATAAGCAGCACGTGGCTAGTGGCTATAGAGGCACAGTGTATCTCCATGCAAAAGCGTCCCTCAAAGATTGGGAGCTGTACTTTAGTGATGGGGTACGGAAGCCCCGGGTTTGATCCCTGGCACAGCATAAACCAGGTGTGGTGGTGTACAGCTGTAATCCCAGCACCCAGGAGACGGGGGGGGGGGAGGATCTGAAATTCAAAGTCACCCTCAGTTACATAGCTACATAGAGGCCAGTTAGACTCTGTCTCCGGGGCGTGGGGTGTGGGCATTTCATGTGCCATGTTCATCCTTGTCCCATGATCATCCCTGTGCTAGTCTCCCATGGTGTAGGAGGTCCTTCTGTATTTCTGTTGCTTTCATTGGTTGAATAAAGAGACTGCCTTGGCCTTTTGATAGGGCAGCCCTTAGGTGGGGGGAGGAGACAGAATGGAATTCTGGGAGAGAGAAGGCAGAGTCAGGGAGAGCTGCCCGCCATGAAGCTGCCAGGTCAGACACACTGAATCTTTCCCGGTAAGCCACGACTCGTGGTGACACACAGATTATTAGAAATGGGCTGAATCAATATGTGAGAGTTAGCCCATAAGAGGCTAGAACTAATGGGCCAGGCAGTGTTTCAATGAATACAGTTTTTGTGTAATTATTTCGTGTGTAAGCTAGCTGGGCGGCGGGACACAGCCAAGGGTGGCTGGGACAACAAGCAGCCTGCTCACCTCTTTTTACTACAAATTGGTGCCCAACGTGGGGCACGAACCCACGACCCTGAGATTAAGAGTCCCATGCTCTACTGAGGGGAAATGGTGTAGGAGGTCCTTCTGTATTTCTGTTGCTTTCATTGGTTGAATAAAGAGACTGCCTTGGCTTTTTGATAGGGCAGCCCTTAGGTGGGCAGAGTAGACAGAACACAATTCTGGGAAGAAGGACAGACAGGCAGACACCATAGTTTTCCTCCCTGAGATGGACGCTGGTTAGACTCATGATGGTAAGCCACAGTCTAGTGGCAATACACATTAATGGAGTTGGGTTAAATTAATATATGAGAGTTAGCCAATAAGGAGCTGGAGATAATGGACCAGGCAGTATTTAAATGAATACAGTGTCTGTGTAATTATTTCAAATGTAAGATAGCTGGGTGACCGGGATGAAAAGCAGGCCCCCTCGCCTCTTACTACATCCCAACACTGGGAGGGGCACATCTCACCAAACATTTGTTGAGTGAAAGAATAATTAAACTCCAGCTTTGCCTTCCCATGTAAGGCATGTCCGTCTTGTGCCAGGGCTTTGAGCATGCTCTTTATTCTGCAAGTAAGTAGATCATCTCCCAGATGAATTTGTGGCTCATGGCTGTGAAGTCCTCCATCTATTTCCTGTGGACATCTTGCTTTATCCATAGGACTTCTGGAATTGTCTGTATCTTGCGTGTGAAAAGCAGAGGCTTGGGAAGCTGGGGGCTTCCTAAAAGCCTAAGTGGTGCTTGGGGCAGAGGCAGGACTCAAATCTAGTTAGCTATGTTTCACTCTCTTGCAGGTGATATTTCTGGAAACATCGAGATGCTCCGTGGATAAGTGTCTTAAAGGCAGGGGTGGGGTCAGCTGCCTGAGAGATGTTTTCAGGGCCTTTTGTGTTCGGATGAGAAGCGTCCTCACGTGTCCTACATGTTTTCCTGTTGCTTGTGCTCACTGGAGGAAGATAAGGAACCTTAGAAGGTTCTTCCCTGATGGAGGAAGATGGGGTCAGATTTGAGAGCTTATAGCCTCACCCCACCTTAAGTTTGTCCCCTCTGCTTTCTGTGTACAGTTGAGATATGACCCCTAAGCTTCCTGCTCTTGTGGCTATGCCCTTCCCACCATCCCATCCTCTGGAATCAGAAGTCAAACAAACTCCTTTTCTTCAAGTTTCTTGGTCATGGTATTTTACCAAAGCAACAGAAAAGTAATTAATTCAGTGCCCCTCTAATTGTTCTGGACCCAGGAATGCAATATCTGCTAAATACTGGAGTCTGTGCTGATTTGGGATTCCCCTCTGTATGCTATGAATATGTTTTATGACCATTGCTTAATAAAGATGCATTGGCCTATGGAAGGGCAGAATACAGGTAGGCAGGAAAACTAAACTGAATGCAAGGAGAAAGAAGTCAGAGGCAGGCAGACGCCATGTAGCTGCCAAAGGAGAAAGACACCAGAAACTTACTGGTAAGCAACAGCCTTGTGACAATACACAGATGAATAGAAATGGGTTAATTTAAGACATAAGAGCTAGCTAGGAATATGTTGTAATTAATATAGTTTTGGTGTGATTATTCAGGTCTGGGAAGCCAGGAAACCAAAACACAGTCTCTGTTTGCACTGTGCCAGGCACTGGTGAGACTTACGACTGGACGTGAGATCTGGCCCTAGGGCTACCACATTTTCAAAGGAGGCTAACTTGTGTGGAAACCTTCTACTGCAGGTCTGTAGGGAACCCTGGCTGGGTTAAAAGAAGCCCAGGTTGTCTGGGGACTCCAACACTTGATTTTGGGCCCTGGAATAGAAATGGGCCATTTCCTGTTATGCTGTCTCCAGATTCAGTTTTGGAGTGAGCATCCAGGAGCACCAACTGAGCAAACCTGAGATATGTCAATGGATACGACGATGCTACTGTTCCACTGTTTTGTGCCCACGACAGACATCACCAACTGATGCACTTTTCCATCGGTTCTTTTGCCTTCGGCCTATGGCTTTTGCCACCCACTATATATTAGAAGATTTAGTTACTTTTGACACCCATTATATATTAGAAGATTTAGTTACCCCAGTAAGATGGCCCAATGATATCCACAAATGACTTGCAGTCATTGTGAGGCAACTAATTATGTTGGCTCTCTTGTGTCAACTCTCATATGTCCACAAAATGGTTGGAGCAAACTGATCATGGCCTTGTGGTCCCCTGTGATGCCACCGTGGGGGCTTTTACCCAATATCCCGAGGCTGCCAGGAAACATTTAAATGACATGAATATTGCTGTGGCCCAAACAATCGGGATTTAGCTAGCATCCAAGGAGTTGTGGGTGGTCTAAAAGTTATTTATTTGCTTTATAATATTAACTCTTTCCAGTCTCCTGGTTTGCTACCTTCATGGTCATAAGATGGCTATCATAGCACCAAGCACCAAGGCTTTGCACAACAGTTTCCATACTTGATAATGGTGGTCAGGGTGGAAAGCCTCATTAAGTAAAAAAAAAATCATTTCTATATCTGCCCCCACCCCTCCCACACCAGGCATACAATTCCCCTTATAGTTCCTTGATCCTATAGGTATTACCTGGCTTTCTGATCCTGCAACGATCCTTCTAGAGGAGAGCACCTGACATAAGTCATCTACCTTTTCATTTTTTCTGGGGCAGGATTTCCTGTAGCAAGGCTGGCTTTGAAATCCTGATTTTCCTGCCTTTATCTTCAGAGTCCCACCCCACTACTCACGGAAGTGGCTTTAGGCTTCTGAGTATCACATCAGCTCAGAGAGAGTGAACCCAGGCAGGGCCAGGGCAGCACACATGTGGGCCCCTCCCTATAGCTCAGAGAGAACAAACCCAACTGGGGGCCCAAGCAACACACACATGGGCCACTCCTTCTTCCTCCATGGAAGGACCCTATGTCTCAGCCTTTATGTCTTCCTCTGTCTCAGTGGATCTTAACATTTACCTTGCTGTGCCTCCTGAACAAAGGATCTGTTTGGCCTTGAAGGAGACCTCAGGTCACTACTGTTGTATAAAAACAAAGAACTGTTGGAATTGTGATAATTCTGGATTATTTGTTTATATATTTATTTAGAGACAGGGCTTCAAGTAGTCCAGGCTGACCTCACTTTGTTATGTGGAAGAGGATGACCTTCAACTCCTGATCCTCCTGCCTCTTCCTCCCTTGTGCTGGAGCTACAAGGATGAATCACCCCAACTTAGGTTATTTATTTATAGACCTCAGTGGGGATTTCAGAAGTCTCCGGACTGTCTGTACTCATCCAGTTATCACGTTCACAGTGACACCCGGCTTCAAGGTCAAGAGAAGCCAAGGGTGGAGCCAGGACTCCAGCCTGACTCCTTATCCCTGGACAGAATTCCTTCTGCTTTGCCCAGGCACCTCATCCCATGACGTGCACCTGAGTCACCTGGGGGTCTTGGCTAAACACACGCTCTGTCTGAGAATTATGGAGCCAGTTCTGAACTGGAGCCCTAACATGGGCCGCTGGTACCATGACTTGGAGTAGTAAGGCCAGAGGCCAGCTGTTTTCAACACAAACTGCTCAATAGAACCTCCCGGCTTACAGGGCTGGGAGATGTCCCAGGGCATAAAGTTCTTGCTGTCCAAGCATGAGGACCTGGGTTCAGATAAATACAAACAGCTAGGTGCGCACGCGAGCGTGTGTGGCATGTGTCAGGACACCAGACCGCCCTTCTGCTGCGGGGAGAGGGAGGTGGAGACAAGGGTCCTTGGAAACTCTGGGCCGGTGAGCCTGGTGTCGGCAGCAGCAAACTAGCGACCCTATTTCAAACAAGGCAGAAGGCTAGAATGATTCCCTGAGGTTGCCCTCTGAATTCCACATGCACTCCATGATGGGTGCAAACCTCTCCCCCCACATAGACGCCTCCCCACCGTACACTTGCACACAAAGATTTTCTATATATATATGTGTGTGTGTGTGTATTATATATGTACACTAAGACACTATATATGTAAACAAAAATATATTTTCTATTTATATATGTTATTCTTTAAATATATACATACATACATACAACACACACACAAACACACACACACACACACACACACACACACACACACACACACACACACACACATATATATATATATATATATATATATATATATATATACACACACATACATACAGAAGAATATCTGGCCCTTCCTGGACCTATTTGAATCACTGGGGCTGTCTTCCACCCCCAGGTCAATCTCAGGATGGAATCAGGCTGAGATTATTGCTCAGCCGGATGAGAGAACCATCTGGAGAATTTGGGGACCCACACTTCAGGGCTGAAGAGCCTCACAGAAAGGATTGTGTTTTTCTGTGTCTGTATGGTAGGGTTCCCCATGAGAGTCTTGGAAGCAGGGGAGAATAGATGCCTAGGGCTGTGAACCTCCCTAACGCCAAGCAGTATCCAGCAGGTGGATATGGGCTAAGACAGCAGGGCTGATGCCCACAGATTTCCTTCCACACCCAGGAACAGGCAAGCACAACACGAAATGATGGTAAAATCCCTCGGTTTTGTCTCCCCTCTTCTTCCTTTCTCCATGGCACCAGGTGGTTTTCATAGTGGTCTGGAGACCTTTGACCCTTCCCTCCCAGCCCCTTCTCTGTGCAGTGCATGCCCAGCCTCTCAGGACACCAGGATGCAGCTGTCTTCTTTTAAGGCAGATGGTTGTGTTCCTCATGCATGGCTTTCTGTTTTGGGAAATACAGTTACTTTTCATAAAAAAGGCTCGTGTTAGCATGTATTTGGCTTATTGTTCTCAAATGAATGAATTTTGAAAATTCCTTGGCTTCAATTTAAGGTTAGGCAAATATTGGTTACCTACCAAAATTATCTGCTCTGAGTTCTTTTAATTAAAACAATATCTCTGCCTTTCCTTCCTGTTTCTCCCCTTCTTCCACTCTCCCTTCCTCTTCCATCTCCTCCTTTCCCTCTTCCTCCTGCTCTTTCTCTTCCTTCCCTCTTCCTCTAGACAATGACTGTCCATGGGCTGCACTACTGGCTTGTAGCTCCTTTGGGGCAGGGTCTTGCTAGGTAGCCCAGGGTGGCTAAGTAGCCCAGGCTGGCCTTTGAGTACTATCCTGCCGCTTCAGCCTCCTGCGGGCTGGGCTTCCAGGTATGAACCATCCTTCTGATTTCTGTGTGTTTTCAAGTGTAAAAGTCTCTGAGCTCACACAGCTTGAGACTCCTGCTCATGGTATACTCTCCTGGAGATCTTCCTACCGAGAAGAGCACTGGGTCCTAGGAGCTGTTCTCAGGGAGGAAGGCCTCCACCCCGCGGATCGAGATGCCGTCATTTACCCATGCTGCTCAAGTCAAAGTCTCAGGAAGGGATACTTATCAGAAAGTCCCTAATTCTCCCTGACAAGAGGCCACAGGCCAGGACCCCTCGTGCAGACGAAGCTTTGAGGTCCCTGGAGCCTGCCCCAAAGCAGCCTCACTGCTGGGAGGACTGGCCAGTCTTCCTACCCTAGTCCTCCTCCTTCCCCCCCATTCCTTCCTTGCTGCCTCTCCCCTCCCTCCTCCTCCTGGTTTCCCCCTTCTCC
The DNA here is from genome assembly GCA_004026605.1 of Ondatra zibethicus. Taxonomy (NCBI): domain Eukaryota; kingdom Metazoa; phylum Chordata; class Mammalia; order Rodentia; family Cricetidae; genus Ondatra; species Ondatra zibethicus. The sequence goes on from PVIU01009186.1 coordinate 42,092, forward strand.
ATCTCCTCTCTTTCTCCTCCCTCTTCCTCCCCTCCTCCCCAATGTCTTCTACCATGTTTCTTGCTGAAGGCTTGGCTCAGCCAGCTGTGAAAGATCGGATAAGACAGGCATAGCCAGGGTGGGAGCTTTGAGGAGGACCTGGGCGCCCGAGGTGACTCAGTTACATAAGGGCCCCCAGGGATAGGGGGTGGTTATGTAACAGGGACAGGAGGACAAGGAGGGTGCAGTCGGGGCAAAGGAAGGAGCTGGAGGACTAAGACGGAGACAGAGCAAGGACGTGTCCATCACTGGCCAGGTAGCTGCCTTGCAAGACAAAACTAAGATGGGCCATAGGGTCATCCTCTGTCCCACCATACCCCCACCACCCACACAGATTATATGTTTTTCTCTTCTGGCCCGACTGGTGCACGGTGCTGGAAAGCTTTGGTATGTTTTATCGAACAGCTTAATGAACTGGTTTCTGTTGCTTGCCCACAAGACTCTTATGTACTATAGGACTTTTTCCTGTCTAATACCAGAATGGCTAGAGGGTCTGGAAACCCTCAGGCCTATGCGAGGTGCTGAGGTGTCCGAGTTGAGTGAGTGGAACACAATGGTGGTTTCTTGTCATTGTTCTTACTTGCACGCTTCTCTACTTGAAGTCTACCCAGAGGGCAAGCAGCCCGAAGGCTACTTCCACCTCTGTCTCTGCTGCCACAGGAAAGTGATGTTCCGGGACTCAATCAACAAACACTGCCGAGGCACTATGCTCGATGCCAGTGAAAACAATCTATTTGTGCTATTCCCTGAGATAGTGTGTCTAGACACATGATGGTTGGGGTGGAAGGGATGTCCCATTGAGCTGTGATGGGTGACAAGTTTGTGGTCACGGGTGGGTTGTGGCCAAAGTATTGGTATCACTGCCACAAAAAGGATTTCAAAGCTGGTACGGGCTGTGGGGGAGGTGTCTCTGGTGTTTGGTGACCAGGAGACAAGATGGTGGCCTCCCTGCCTGCGCTGGGAGGGATCTGGGATCTCGGTGTCCATGTGACAGGGGGAGCAGCAGAGCCGCAGGGGAGCAGCAGAGCCGCAGGGGAGCAGGCCTTGTCGCTGACGCTGCTGAGTGCTGCCCTCATTTGCCCCTGTGCCAAAGCCTGGCCCCCTTCCCTGACGACACCAGCTATCTTCAGGGCGTTCGGCACGTGTGCTTGGTGACTGCCTGTCCCCCATCCTCTCCTGTCCTGAGCTAAAGCGGCCTCCACTATTCCAGACCTCTCCCCCAACACACACACACACACACACACACACACACACACACACACACACACACACACACACACACAGGTCTTACATCCCTGGCCTCAGATTCACTCTGTAGCTGAGGATGGCCTTGAACTTCTGATCCTTCTGCTTCTTCCTTCTGAGTGCTGGGATGACAGAGGGTGCCACCGTGGACAGTGCGTGTGTTGTTGTGAGCTGGACTCCAGAAGGACTCCACCAACCGCGCTGCATCCCCCAGGTTTCCTTACAGAGCCCCTACACACCTATTTTTTATTTATCCATTTTTTTCATTTTGAGACAGGGTTTTGCTATGTAGTCCTTGCTGGCCCTGAATTCATGTTCTTCATGACTAGCCTCCAGAATGCTAAGATTAAGGTGTGTGCCGCCTTGCCCGGCTAGTGCACCAAACCTCTATACATGGACTTTGTGGAGACCAGGCCATCCTTCCTGTCAGGAGGTAGAATCAGTTTCCATGGCTGCACCACTGGACATGCGTCAGACCTGGGATTCCCTCTGGCCTCTGAATGCTGTGTGTGACTTCCACAGGTGGACCTTAGACACCCTGCGTCTTCTGATTTCACAAGTTTGGAACACTAGCTCTTGGATCCCAGATGTTTTCTTGTTTTTAAAACCATGCCACATGCAGAGGTCCCATAGAGGAGACCTGAAGAGTTGCAGTCCACAACCCACTGAGCCCGTGAAATCTGACAGTATGTATGAGAGCCACTGGACACCCAGGCAGATGAACCTTCAGTGAGTCCAATTCCTGCTGTATGGAGAAGAACCACCTGTTGAGCCCTGCCAGCCCAGAGAATCAGGAGGCAGGAGACTTTGCTGTTATTTTGTCCCTAGCTTGTGAGCCCCTGTTTGGGGATGCCACCTTCCTCTGCCTTTTACTGTTGTTGTAGTTGTTACTGTAATTACAAGTGTACTTTCCAAGCTCATATGACATTTTCATACATGTTTATCACATGTTTTGCTCAGTCTGTGAGGCTGCGTGTCTCTGCAGACCTACTCTGGCATTGGGGGACTGGAGGATTATGGAGAGTTCTTGGTCCTAGACTATGTTGGAAGCCACCAAAGCTGGTTTTTATCATCAATGAGGGAATGCAGCAGCAACAGAGTAGTTGGACTTGCCAGCAGGAGTGAAGACAAGCAGGCAAAAAGCAGTTTCCTTCTTCCTTGTGCTTTTATCTCTGCTGCCACCAGAAGGTGCCACCACATTTAGGATGAGTCTTCCTGCCTCAGACAATCTGATCAAGAAAATCCCCCCTTGGTAAGAACATTAGCTTATGTTTGAGTTGATTCTAGATATAGTCAAAGTGACAGCTAAGGTCAGCCATCACAGTGGGTGATTGGGCCGTAAAGAATGGAGTTCTCTTGAGCAACATTAGTGCCCTTCTAGAGGAGACCCCAGGGAACACAGGACACAGTACCAAGACAGTTATTTATGAACCAGCAAGTGACCCCTCACTAGACATGGAATTTGCCTTAGTCCGAGGCAATAAATTCCTGTTCATAACTTTCCCCACCTCAGGCATTTTGTTACAGCAACCTGAAAGGGACAAGACAAAGAGAATAGAATTCCTCCAAGTGTGGACTTTAGTAAAACCAGAGTCTGATTTTGGGTTTGGGGTTTAGGGTCAGGTTGAGCTTTTCTTTAGAGAAGGGGTCTTCTGACACAGCAGGGCTAATTCTGGGAGTCCCTTCACACTCAGCTTCTCAGGCAGGTTAGTGTGGATGTGGGCTGCCTCCCCAGCTCCAGGTACATGGTGGTGACGGTGGATGGCAGAGTACAAGGTGCCTTTCTATATTCTCCAGTGTGGGCTGCTGTCAGAAACTATCACAAAACAACGGATGACAATCAATAATCAAGGTGTCAATCCACCAGGAAGATATTCTCTGATGGGAGGATCTCGTTTAAGCAAGGCTACGAGATGACAGACCCTGGACTGTCTTTTGCTTCAGCTGTCCCTTTACGTGTTTGCTGCTGCAACCTCTCTCTGATATCTGGCATGGTGTGAATGGATGTGGGGAGACTCCCCACTGCCTGTAATCTAGTGTGTTTATCTCATGAATACATCCTGTTCTATTTGGCATTTTAATCTGTGGATTGTCAAGAAGGTAACTCCTCATTAATCTGTATTGTCTAGTTGATATTAATTATGTTAGTGTATACAGAGTTTTGATGAGTAAAAATGAACACAAAGTAATGCTCTTCAAGTCAGGGGTTATAAATTCTCCATAAGAGCTATCTTGGATCACAGCTCAGCCTGACATTAGGAAAAACAGCTATATTACCCCAGCTGCCAGATAGCTGTACACTATTAGCTGATTTAAAACTTCAAAGTAGCTTTAGATTAGACCAGGTGCCTTGCTAATGAGTTTTAAGATGAACTATTCCCAGAAAAAACATCCCAAGAACATATAACAGGCTGTCTGATCTGTTAACTAAGGTAAAAAGTGCAAAGCAACCTAATTGCTATGCCAGTCTATCTTGTTAAGTCTGGTTGATAACCAGGACAGTGATTAACTCTCTGTACACATTCCTAAACTCAGTTTCATGGCTTTTGTTCAGATATACCACAGGGAAAGATTCTCTCACTAGCCAGGGCTACAAAAAATCGTCTGACATCTTAGCCCCAAGAAAGAGTTATCAGTTTCCCTTTTTATGGTCAGGGGTTGCACACAGGGCAGAAAATACATTCTAAGATTTAAAATGCTATGTCTTGGGAAGTGTCAATCTGAGCTGATATTAAGAGATTAACTGTAATCAGGCCCGAACCAAAGAATTTATGACTCTATCTCTGTAAACAGTCTCAAGTTTGAGAAAGCCCAGCTTTTACTACTGCTAACCACAAAATGCTAGTTTAAAATGCTTATACACTTAGGAATATAGGATATAGCAAACAATTTTCTTATTTTTCTAGATTCTTTACTAGTTTAGTTTTATAAGGATTTCTCTATAGATAACTAAAAAGATAGATAAAAAGACTGATTCACTTTTTGCAGCTGCCCAACAACTAGAGAGTTGACTGAGAGAAAGTGCTCCTTCCTTACTCTTTGACAAGTTATCTAGATTTATTGCATGTGAGTTGTCAAGATGACTCTGTTTCTTATCATTCATTTAAGAAATGGAATGTGGCCTTCAAATGTAACTTCTATATTTCCTGAAAGATTTTGTGGGGTATATAAAAAGTTGTGGAGAACAAAGGAACAGTGGAACACCATGAAAGGAGGAGCTAAAATGGGCTAGAAGGATAACATCGTGCATGAGAGAATCAGAAGGGAAGCATCAAGACTAAAGATAGGGTTAGAAAGAGCACAGAAAGAACATAGATGTATGAAGAATAAAGAAAGAAACTATCAAGAGAGTGTATGGTATATTTTTGTCTAACCCCCTCAGATAAAAAAGTCTTAGTGTGTTGACTCCATGAATTTCTTTCATACCCTTGAGCAGTCTAGGAGCTGACTCTCCATAGACTATGGTAGGCTGGAGATGTTGCTCAGTGGTAGAACATTTGCCTAGCATTCACAGACTTTGGATTTCATTCCTTGTCCTAAACAAAATGATGGGGAAACTCTGTCAACCAATCACATCTGATTAAGGCGAGGCTACCTGCAGTGGAGGAGGAAAAACTGGGAGAATTCAGGTGGGCGCCCTCTCTGCGCCGTGCCCGCCGGACATATAGTCGGACCTCCCACTCTTGTAGCGTGAGTTTTCCCCTTATAACCATTAAAATATAGTTGTTATTCTTGAGCTGGCCTAGTTATTCATTGTACCGACCCAATTCATTACAACAAAATACAAAATTGAATCTGTCAGATCCTCTGGTGCAGCAGATGAATTTCTTGTTTCTAAAGAAAAAAAAATTCCCATTGAGTTTAATATCCTCCATTGGCCCTTGCCTGACCATCTGCCATAGCTGGCCTTCCATTGCTGCGATAGCACACTGTGACCAAAAGCAACTTGTGAAAGAAAGGGCTTATTTCATCTTAGAACTCTCAGGTCACAATCCTTCACTGAGGGAAGTCAAGTCAGAAACTCAAAACAGGAACCTGGAGGCAGGAGCTGAGGCAGAAACCATGGAGGAGTGCTGCTTACTGGCTTGCTTCCCATTGCTTTCTCAGATTGCTTTTGACAACCCAGGACTGCCAGCCAAAGGATGGCACCACTGGCAGTAAACTGAGCCCTCCCACACGAATCATTTGTCAAGAAAATGACCCATAGGCTTGCACACAGGCCAATCTGATGGGATTTTCTCAATTGAGGTTTCCTCTTCTTAGACTCTAGCTTGTGTTAAGTTGACACAAAACTAGGCAGCACACCGTCCTTGTTCATTGGGTTACATACTGGATGTGTAGGGCTGTCTCACATTCCCTCTGGTAGAAGGATGTCCTGGGCAAAGGAAGACTACCTTTGCTCCTAGGGAGGGCAGAGTACCCTCCTCTGCCTCTTTTGGAGGTATTCTCCAGCACAAGGGTAAAGGAGATATGTGGTCAAGCAGATGGATGTGGGAGGTTATGGTGCCTGGACTGACCGCCATGCCCCACCAGTTTGACGAAATGTTATTATGAAAGAGGACAATTTGTATGCAGTTACCATATTAGTTATTCTTCCTGTTCTGTGACCAAAACCAGACAAAAGCAACTTAAGAAAGGTTTGACTCACGAGTTAAAGGGTGCAGCCCATCATGGCAGGGAATCACAATGGCAGGAATGCTGGCAGTCCATCATAGAGAGTCACCATGGCTGAAATGCCTGCAGTCCTTAGTGAGGAGTCACCATGGCTGAAATGCCTGCAGTCCTTAGTGAGGAGTCACCATGATGGAAATGCCGGCAGTCCATCTTAGAGAGTTACCATGGCTGAAATGCCGGCAGGCCATTGTGGGAGTCACCATGATGGAAATGCCGGCAGTCCATTGTGGGAGTCACCATGATGGGAATGCCGGCAGTCCATCACGGTGTTGTGCAAATTCTAATTGATCTTAATAATAAAAACCTGGACTCAGATATAGGGGTTAATGCTGAAATATCAAAGAAGCAGAGCAGCCAGCCACTAGTTCTTACTTCTACCAAATCCTCAGACCTAGGATCCTAGAATCCTCAGACTGAATGCCTTGATCTCCTGTCTCCTCCAGCCTTATATTTCTCTCCTCACCTAGCCAGATCCCTTTTAGTCTCCACCTCCCTAGTGCTGTGATTAAAGGTGTGAACCACCACCACCTGGCTCTGTTTACCTTTTAGATTGGATCAGTCTCCTGTAGCCCACCATGGCCTTGAACTCATTAGAGGCCTGTTTGCCTCTGCCTCCCAAGTATTGGGATTAAAAGTGTGTGCAACTATTGCCTGGCTTCTATGGATAACTAGTGGTTAGCTCCACACTCTGATCTTCAGGTAAGCTTTATTTGTTGGATCAGAAACAAAATATCGTCATGCTTGGGAGTCACCATGACAGGGATGTCAGCAGTCCATCATGGTGAGGAGTCACCATGGCCAGAATGCCAGCAGTCCATTCCGAAGGGGAGTCACCATGGCAGGAATGTTAGCAGTTCATTGTGGTGAGGAATTACAATGGTGGAAATGCCAGCAGTCCATCGTGGTGGGGAGTCAAGATGGCAGGAATTCCAGCAGTCCATCATGGTTGGGAGTCACAATGGCGGGAATGCCGAGCCCCTGGTCATATCACATCTACAGTCAGGAAACAGAGACAAATGTTGGCATTCAACTCATTTTCTCCTCTTTATTCAGCCCAAGAACTCTGATCATTTTGTTCTTCTTTCCTGTTAAAACCCCTTTAGAAACACTTGGTAATCAGATATCAGCCCAGGATGACAATGAAGATGAGCTGTCATTGATCATTGTATCTGGGTGATTTTGGTTTGTAACCAAATGCCATAATACAGTAAAACTATATGCAACAAAAACAATATCCAATCCATTTGCTTTTGACAAAATTAGAGAAAATAATCATCTTTCTTATCTTGGTAAGTTTTAAATCTAATTTACTTTCTATTGTAATTAAGGAAAAGTATAATTATAACTATCTAGTCTTCAACTACATCAAAGAACCCAGAAGGTTCCTTTGCATCTTCGGGCCATCCATCTTCGGCCTACATATCTGACAGACTTATCTGTGAAGCAGGGTTTTCTGAAGAGCTGTCCTACCTTGTCTGGCAAAGTTTGACAGTCCTTTCTTTGGTGTCCTGCTTGTCCCATTTGGACAGCATACTGTCAGCAGTCAAGGCAAGGGCATTTTCTTGCCCAGAGGCTTACGTTTGCCACAAAGAAGTAAACTCTATATGGAGTTTTCTTCAATACCTATCATCTTCTTTGAAGTAGATTGGTACTGTCACGAGCAGACATGTCTCACTATTGAGAGAAAAGTCTAAGTTCTTAAAACATTTTAAATGCCATATTCTGTAGGTCTTTGAAGTTTACCTATTTTTCTGAACTATATCTTTGTGTAACTGAAAACCTAATTGACATGACCATAATTTTGACTATTATAGATGACTATCTATTAATCTATATTTTTAAATTATACATTACAATTTAATTGAACTGTATAAATACAATGCCTTAAACAAGAGTAGGAATATACATACAGTATAGCAAAATTAACTTTAAAATTGTATCAATAAACTAAAATCTATACCAATGTAAAATACGTAAGATTAACAATTGTTTTTTGATTAAAGTAGATTCAATAATCTACCCTTTATTTCCTATTATAATAATCTACCCTTTCCTCATCATTTTTATATCAACTGAGCATCCCCCAGTCCCATTTTCTTTTCTTCTCAAAAAGAGATTGGGTTTCTCTGTAGCTTTGGAGCCTGTCTGGGAATTTGCTCTGTAGACCAGACTGGGCTCCAACTCACAGAGATCTACCTGCCTCTGCCTCCCAAGTGTTGGGATTAGAGCGTGCCACCATGCCCAGCCTCTTTTTTTTAATGTATTTGTATGTATATAGTGTTCTACCTACATGTATGACTGCATACCAGAAGAGGGCACCAAATCTCATTACAGGTGGTGTGAACCACCATGTGGTTGCTGGGAATTGAATTTAGGACCTTTGGAAGAGCACTTAATGCTTTTAACCTCTGAGCCATCTCTCAAACCCTCCATTCCCTTTTCTTAAAGGGACAGTAATCCCGTTATTGGGCACAGACTGAACTCGTCTAAGTTTCATCCCACAAAGGTCCCATGAAGTCATGTCATCACATGGATGGTTAGGGCTTTAACAAGGATCTGAGAGATATAGGGCGTTTGTGGGGAATGGAATGGCTTTCTGAGCAAAACCACTGAGCAAGAGGTGAAAAGTGTGGACTCAGGAGAAACTGGAATCCTGAAGCTGTAAACCTTGGCCATTTGGTCTGCAGTCAAGGGCCAGCTGGGGGCTGGTGTCACAGGTGGCTAGTCTGGAAGTTGGATTCTGAGCTGAAAACCAACCCGCAGGGAGCTTGTGGCAAGCAGCAGCGGAGAAACCAGCTTTGGTGCTCTGCTGGCTAGACTCGTGCTGGGGCAGGAGGCTGTGCTGGGCGACGACAGACCTGGACGGGACCACTCACTTGCATCCTGGAGGGCAGGGGGCATTGCCCTTGGTTGGGAACGCACTGCCTCCCTTCCGCATTTTTTCCTGGCTTTCCCACCCTTGGATCTTCTGGCCCCTGTGGTTTACTTGAAGCACACCAACACTGCTCTCCCTGGAGCCACTGGATCTGACCACCTCCCATCTGTATGAGCAGAAGCCTCCCTCTCCCAGCTATCTCAGCACGAGGAGCCCAAAGGGGACAGATGGCAGCACTTGGTTGAAATGTCATGCCGTTCTCTCTTTTGGGTGACATGTTTTCATGTCACCAGACCCTAGCCCCTTTGTAGTTCATTGATAGCCATTTTCTGGCTCTCTAGGGATGTGCCAATCCCAACTCTACACGACTTTTGTCACACTCAGCCTGTCTTTCTGTCAAGATGCCATCCCCTGGCTACTGGGAAGGCCCTGGAGTGGGCGGCCTTGGTGTTTTGGCATGGCCTTCTGGCTCCACTTCTAGCTTTGTAGCAAATCTCAATTAGCTGATCTTCCTTCTAGCTTCCTCAAGCACTTCCTAGGATCCCCACTTGGGGGCGACATCCCCCTGTGTGTGAATTGTCTGGTTTGCCTGACTCAAACATCTCTCCCTCTCTCCCTTTCTCCTCTCCACCTCCCCCTTCTCCCTCTCCCTCTTTCCCTTCTTTGCTTTCATTCTTTCTTTGACCTGTTTTGTGACTGGTATTCGTGCTTTGGTATTTGATTTAAACAAATAGATGGGATGGAGAGGAAAAAGCCAAACACGTCTCCCCAGAGGCTCAGGACCCCAGGATCTGAGACATGACGAGGAGTATGATATTTGCAAAGAATCATAGGTTTCACTGTGACTGATGCCCACAGTGTCTCTCAGTTGTGTTCTCCTCTTTTACCCTCTTGTCTTCTCACCAATCAGAACCACTCTCACTCTGTCTGTCTTTAAATCTAGGTTCTGATAAAGAGAACACACACACACACACACACACACACACACCTGGCTTATTCACATGACATGATCTCCATTTTCAGTAACTAGCAGAATTGAAGTCTTCCTTGTGGCTGAATAAAACTCCATCGTGTACCAGCTGCTCAAGATGGTTCCCAAACTTGGTTAGCTAAAAGTGTGCCCTATTTTTTTTTTTTTTACAACATTTTGGCCAGAACTCCAAACAGGAACCTCAGAAAAACCCTACCAAATACTCAGAGATTATTTGCAATTATACCAGATAGTAATCTTGAAACTTAATCATTTTACTTTCACAAGATCCCATAGAAAGAATATTGCCCCCAAGACAGCTGGAAGTAATCCCAGAAGATGACGTCCCCTCTCCCAACAAAGCTTGTTTTCAGGGTTAGGAATATCATTTAGGGGTTGATTATAATTGTTATAGGGTTGAGGGTTGGAGGAAATTGTGTAAGCTCAGGGATCTCTTTGGAAAAAAAAAAGGGAAATTGGATGGGATAATAGATTAGTGTGAGCTTACTCACACTAATAATAATAATGAGTAATAGAGTGAATACTTGTGAGTTATTATTTATAGGCAATTTTTATTGGTATAGATTCTTGTATATTGATACAAACTTAAATTATATTGAATATGTTCCTATTTTCATCAACAATATTTGTATACCTAGACAAAATTATTTTTTCATATTGTATGCATGCGTGCTTCTACCTCTGCTTAAGACATTTTGTATATTGATACAAGTTTAGGATATATTTATCATATTGCAATATAAATTTCTACCTCTGATCAAGATACTTATACATTGTTTACATTTTGAGGTCATTGTCCTCATTTGTTGTATAGTTGTTTAAAGATTGTTTAATATTCTAATATTAAGTCTTAGTCTTTAAGTTATATAGGTATTAAGAATTGTAGGTCAATAGTCATCCATGTTTGTCATTATTATAGTTAGACTAATCAGGTTCTTTAGATACATAGAAATTGTATTCTGCATAGACAGGTAATCTTCAGTCACTTCAAAGAGCTGTAGAATATGGCATTTAAATAACTTAGGGTTCTGTTGACATGAGACATGATTGCTCCTGGCAGCACCGATCTATTAGAGAGAGAATGTTGAGCACCAGAAGACACTCCACTTGGAGCTTGTTTTCTTGGCAGAACTGGCCTTTGGGCAAGGAACTGCCCATGCATCAACCACTGACAAAATGCACTATGTCCAGACAGGACAAGCAGTATACAAGAAAAAAGACTGTCAAATCTTAAGACAGGGTAAGATGGTTTTGAAAAATTTGCTATCTCTGAAAACGGTCTATCAGTTATTCTAGGCCTTAGCCAGTGCTGGTTGCTCCAACGTTGCAAATGAGACTTTGGGTGATTGCCCAGGTAGCCAGTTGTCTCTGTCATTTGTTGCACATTTTGGAAGTTGCTTGATTGCACTTCCTGCTTACTCAAGTAATATTATTTCCCCTCTTGGGTCTTCGATGGAATTGAAGATTAGATAGTTGTAGTTACTTTCCTCTCATGACTTGGCCAAGTTATTTATAATACAAGATTTAAACTCCTTAGGATAGGATAATTATTGAAATGTTTATCACATGTTTCTTGCTTGATATTGTTTATGCTGGTTGTAATTCTAATTTTTATACCTGATATTTGTACTTATTGCATATAATTTTGTGTTAGGCTTAGAACTCTCTTATTTAAACAAAAGGGGGAGGTGCTGTAGGAATTCCTACAGCCAGTAAGTAGCCTGTAAGTTACCCGCCCACTTGGATGTGGCCTCTTATGCTATAAATGCCGACGGATGTAAGTGCATGGTCACCCTCTCTTCTGGCTGACGAATTTGGTTGCTGTTCCCTGTTCAATCAGAGGACTGTGATCTGTGAGTCTACCCCTAAATAAATAACTCTTTTTTATACTCAATTCTGAGCTAGTGTGGGATTTCTTTTTAGCATCCGTCTTCACATGTACCACATTTTCTTCATCCATTCATCTCATGACAGGCACCTGAGTCTGAGAGGACCGGAGCAGTAGCAGAGACCCAAATGTAGGAGGCTAGGAAAGACGTCAGAGGACTTTCTGTGTCCCTTCAGAATTATGGTAAGTGGAAGGTTTCCCTTTGTTCAAGGGCATTGCACCCTAACCTCCAGGCCCTGTGAGTACATTCCATGGCAAGAAAGACTTTGCTGAAGACAATAAATTAAAGGTCTTGGCCCTGGAGAGATGGCTAGAGATTAGGAACACTTCAGTTTCCAGCACCCACACGGCGGTCCACAACTATTTATAACTCTAGTGCCTTCTTCTGGCCTCTGTGGACACCAGGCATACATGTGGTCCATGGACATATATGTAGGTAAACTCTACATACATAAAATAGAATAAAAGCCTTGAGATGGGGACACTCTCCTGATGTTCATGGATGAATGGGATCTTTACATTGGAAAGATAGAGAGGGGAAGTAAAGAGGAGATGTGGTCAGAGTTGGCATCTTCCTGGGAGAAAACTATGGGATTCGGGACATGCAACCTAAAAACATGGTCCCATTCGTATTTGAGAAACAGAAGAAACAGGAAGGTGGTTGTCACCCAGAGCAGGTCATGAAATCTTCATTCTAGAGGTGCAGACCCTGACTGCCCTCATGTTTAAAGACAGCTGAGAAGATATCATTCAAGAAGAACATGAATAGATAGAGGCCTCGCTAACCCCCAGCCCAAAAGACACAAGGTCTCTGTGTCCCTTTGGGTCTTCATTTCTAAGGCTCTTCTACCGCATAAAACTTACACAGATTTGTACACTCATCCCTTGCCAAGCTGTTGTTTATTGTGGGAACCTGTGTTCATTACCCTTTCTTTGCTGTGACAAAATGCGTGAGAGCAGCAGCTTCAAGGCTGGCGTTAGTCCCCGTTACCTGTTTGTGATGCAATAAAACCATGATCAAAAGCAACGCGTAAAAGGAAGAGTTTATTTGGCTTACACTAGCAGAGCGGGAGGCCATAATGTCAAAGGACTTGGCAGCAGGTGGCCAGGGCAATAAGCTGGGTGATTGCATTTTGTCACACAGGAAGCCCAGAGAGTGGACAGAAAGCAGAACAAAGCCATAAGCTCTCAAATCTGCCCTTAGTAACATACTTCATCCATCAAGGCTTCACATCCTTAAAACCCAATAACTTCCCCAAACAGTGCCATTAACTGGGGATCAAGTGTTCCCATGGTTCCCAAATGGGGAGCATGAGTTACTGTGGACATTTCTCATTTGAACCACTATAGGAATAGAGCCAGCACACTTTCTTTCTCCTCTCTCTCTCTCTCTCTCTCTCTCTCTCTCTCTCTCTCTCTCTCGTGTGTGTGTGTGTGTGTGTGTGTGTGTGTGTGTGTGTTACAAAAGGGGATTTAATAGAGAGGCTTACACAATAGGAGTAGTACAATAATGGCTGTCTGAATACCATCCAAGAAGCCGGACAACTTAGAAGTCCCAGCATGGCTCAGAAGGTCTGGACGTTTTCTGGAGAGTGTTTAGCGAATCCATGCTGAAAGACCAAAGAGTCTGCCATCTGACCTCATCCAATGATGGCAGAGCCACTCACGCACTCATTCAGAAATAAAGGGGCTCAAGTGTGTGCATGCCCACTGCCTTCTGCCTATGCCACCAGCCTGTTGGAAGGCATAGCTCACCTTCAGGGTGAGCTTTTCTTTCCCAATCACTGCCCCACCTGCCAGTCATCTCTGGAAAGCCTAGATATCTCTTAATTCAGTCAAGTTGAAAACTGAGACCAGCCATCACGGGAAGGAAAAATCAATTTTAGTTCATGTTCCAGAAGATTCGGTCCATAACCACTTGTCTCTGTGCTTCGGGGCCCTTGGTGAGGCAGGGCATGAATCATGGTGGCAGGACTAAGAGGAGGAATAGGCTGTTTACCTCAAGGTAGACAGGAAAACAGAGAGGAAGGCACTGGGGACCAGGTACAACCTTCACATACACCTCCCAGGGCATACTTCCTCCAGTGGGACTCCATCTTTCACAGTTCACTAGAACTGTCCATCTGAATTCTGAGACCATGAGGGACTAAAGCGTCCACTAGTTGAGCCCTTGTGGCCTCTTGCTTACTCTGATGGACAGACACACTCAGAAGTGTGTTTTACTTAGCTCCTAGGTCTCTCGAGCCAAGCAAGTTGACTGTCAAGACAAACTCTTAGATGCCTCAGCCAGGAACCAAACAATCTGTAAGAAAAGATACCTCCCCTCCCGCCACACGCAGGAACATGAATGCGGGAAGCTTCTAGGACTTAAGAAAGAAAAGACATGGGTTCTTCCCTAGAGTTCCCAGAAGGCGCCAGCCTTGCAGACATACTTTCTACACACGGTAAAATCTAATTCAGATTTTTGGTTTCTAGAAGTATAGGATAATAAATACACATTGCTTTAAGCCATGATGTTCGCAATCCCTTGTTGGAGCAGCAAGAGCAAAGCCACACAAGCTTCTTCCTTTGGGACCCTTGACTACTCCACCAGGCAGGCAGGGCTGCCCAGCAGCTCCTATTCCCCACACTCCAGAAGAAGACAGACGTAGGCTCAGCGTGAACAATCCCCGTTGTGGAGGTGCAGAGGCTGGCAGATGTCCGGGCGCACTTGAGTCGCATCAACAGTGGTGCTTGGCATGGGGGCAGGGGTTTAATGTTAGAAGGAAGCATCACTGGAAAATAGGGTCATGAGCGGATGCGGATCAGCGCAGCCTGGAAAGCGACACCTCCTGAGGCGATCACGGAGCTTAGGAGGGTTCCTAGGGTTTCTATGACAATGCCGTGACTCACAACCATAGAATGTCATCCCTCAAGTGCGGTAGACAGGTATCCATCTCTGTTCTGGGTCCTACTCCCTTCAAAGACTTCTAGGGAGGAAGGCTTAGGGATGTCTTTTGCCTTAGGGATGCCTTTCTCCTGTGCTCCCTTTCACGTTCCCACAGTCTTCTTCCCTGACCAACTGTGTGGTTCTGTGTCCTCTCATGTCTCTCGCGTGTGTGTTGTATGTACTTGTTAGTGGAGGTGCGTGTGTCTGTGGAGGTCAGAGGTCAGGTGTCTTTCCTCATTTGTTCTCCATTTGCTTTTTGAGACAAGGTGTCTCACTGATCCTGAAGCGCACAGATTTGGCTAGACTAGCTGGCCATGAGCTTCAAGGAACCTCATGTCTCCACCCCCAAGAACTGGGTGGCAGGTACAGGATGCTACACCTGGATTTTTGTGTGGACTCTGGGGACCTGAATTTAGGTCTTAATGCTTGCACGGCAGGCTCTTTACCCACCTACCGAGCCGTCTCCCCTGCCTTCTCTCTGGGCTCTTTAGAACACCGGTCCCTGGAGGAGAAGCCTGTCCCAATCCAGAGTGACTTCATCTTACTTTCAGTCACATGCCTCTCAAGGAGGCGTCATCCTGAGCTAGGTGACTCTGGGTGATTTTTCCACCTTGTGTGAATATGCAGAGTGTCATTATCATGGCACTCTGGCGATGACATCACTGATCCCATAGGATCTTGACGCGTATGGTGCATGGGGTCCCTTGTTGACAGAAATGTCATCATGTGGTACAAGCTGATTACATCTGCCAAGACCCCACTTCCAAAAAGACTGCATTCTATGACAGGCATGGATTTTTGGTGGATTCTAACGAGGCCGCCCTTTGTCAGCACTCCTAGAGGTAGGCAAGAAGTGGTCCTCATTTCATCTTACGCTGGAAACTGTGGCTCAGAGACCCTTACTGTAGACCTTGTCTGAGCCATGGAGCCATCCATCTACCTAACAAACAAGGGCTGGGTGTGAGGACATGCCCTTTGACCCCAGTGCTCAGGATGTGAAGGTAGGATTGTTGTTAGACCAAGGTCAACCCAGGCTATATGGTGAGACCCCCTTCTCAAAAACAAAACGACTCCTTCAAAACATTTAACAAACAAATGATGCCAGTGAGTGACAGATGGGATCCCTGTCTAGAAGGTTTGGGACAGTAACAGAGTCTGTGTGACTTCAAAACCAGGTTGGGCTGAGGAGCGCTGGGGTTACCTTGTGATGGAGGACAGATGGAAGAGCTGGTGTGCAGCTTAGCTTAGCTTGTGTAGGGCCCTTGGTTCTACATGCAGCAATAAAATAATAAATACAATGAACTAAATATAAACTAAATAACACAATAAAATAAGAATAGGGTGTGTTTTATTTAGCTGAGTTGAGGCTGCGTGTCGGTGACACAGCCCTGCGGATGGGCAGCTACGGAACAGCCCCTCAGACAGAAAACAGTCAGGCCAGTTGCGACTTACAACTTATCTTTTATATTCCAAGTTCAGTTTGTTGGTTGCTTCCTCTCTCTTCCAGGCCTTGCTGACTTTTGCCATTCTTCAAGGGACTACTGAGATTGGTTTGAGTTATCCGGTCTGAGGAGCGTCCCTGGCGGCTGCCTGTAGTGCAATAAAGTGGCCACAAGGTGGCGGTGTTTTCCAGAGTCGGCTGTCGCCTCACGCAGTGTCCTTAAAAGGGGAACTTGGGGCTCAGGAGCAGAGAGCAGCGTCTTCGTGGGTTTGTCTCTGAGCAGGCAGTGTCAAGAGGGTGGAATCACAGTGAGTTTTCTCTCTCAAAGAGGACCAACAAGTGGCCCGAAGTGATGAAGCTGGGTGGTGCCTAGTGTCCCTGTCCCCTTTGCCACCCCTCCGGTGGAGTCACTGGTGGAGTGCGGAGGGCGGGATGTGAGAGTAGCCAGGAGCTCTGGACCCAGACTGCCGGAGACAGCAAAGCACAGCCCCATCCATGTGTGGATCCTGAGATGCAGGAAGCAATTCCCTCCAGACAACCCAGGGGCAGCTAAATGAGCGTGTTACTTGAGGGCCAAGGAGAAAACACACATGTGCCCCGGGGATCGCTTCTATGGCGTCTGCATACGCATTTGGCAATGTTACAGATGATTCTGGTTATAGCAATTCTACTAGTGTTCTTGCTCTTCATGTTCTTTTTCTCCTTCCACACCAGTGGCTTCTGAAAATATGAATGTGCTGTATGGTAATAGGAGTCTTCCGGATCTGATGGAGCGGGCAGGCGCTGAAGCTGTAAAGGAGGTTGTGGGGGAAACCTGACTGATGAAAGAATTGGGGAGATTTGGGAAAAATGCAGTTGTTCTTTGCCTGATTATAAAACTTGGCAAAAGAATTACACTGAAACAGAAAAGAACTTGGTTGTGATGAGTAAAGTTTCTGAGAACCTCGGGCTTTCGGGCTGACTGCCTATGGCCTTATAAACCAAAATTGGAATCGTGAGGAACAACAATGGGAAAGGTACGGCAGTGGAGTAAAACCCTCTGAACTACGCTCCTGTAAACTGCAAGTAGTTAGCCTCTGAGGTGAGAGCCTCGGAAGCTGTTTTATGATTAACTCAGCTAAGAATAATTCTCAGAATTAAGAATACAGTGGCTGGCATGGGGCTTGGGAACTGGGGAAATGTCGTGATGAATGATGATGTTCTGATTTCAAAGAATCTTTATACTTCTTCCGAACGGCTTTGCCCAGGTAATGATTAACCTGTGGCAAGACAAAAGAATTCTTTTCCTTGTGTAAAATTCACAATAAAAGACTGAGGTTTGAGGCTCAGGGCAGAAGAAGCAAGCAAGCAGCAGCAGCAGCAGCAGCAGCAGCAGCAGCGGAAGCAGCTGCCCTGCAGCTGAGAGCCGTCAGCGCGCATCAGAACCCTGCGTTCATGTGCTCATTTCGCCTTCCAGACACCCCAGCTTCGAGACCCACTTCTCTGCTGAGGCTGGTCCCCGGCACCAGAGTCTGAGGACCGTTTGAGAAGTGGCTTCCCAAGGACGGTCTGTGCCTGTGGCTGGGGTAGGGCCTCAACCTCAGTGTTCTCATCTATGAAATGGGAGCCCCCTCTTGGCTTTCGGAGGTCAGCAGAAGTGCTGGACTCTTTCCAAATCATCAGCTTGGTAGGTCACCTCACGTCTCCACTTCATCTTGGCTCCAGCTCCGGAAGTTTAATGCCTGGAACTGAAGGCAGGGCAGCACCTTGGAGTTTGGGCCTTGCTGGTCCACAGTGTCAGAATCCAGCAGTAGGCTGTCTGCTTTTGAGAGCCTTGAGCTTAAATCCCTAATTTATTCATTTTTAAAAACCAAGACTTAATTCACTAGCTCCGAAATTGACAACCTGGAGGACCAGGAGAAGGCTTGGTGGGGAAAGTGTCTGCTGCACAAGCTTTCGGATCTGAGGTCAGAACCCCAGCACCCAAGTAATAACTGGGGTTAGTGGTGATGTCAGTGACCCCAATGCTGAAGGCCTGGGTAGAAGTAGGCAGGTCCAGGTTTAGTATCTGCTCCCACGTCCACATGTGTGTACACACGAGGCCATAACACACACACACACACACACACACACACACACACACACACACACACACATACACACACACACACACAGAGGTGAGAGGTCAGAAGGAAGGGGTTGGTGCATCCATAAAGTTGTGCGACCCAACCCCGGAACATTTTTATTATCTGCACGTAAAACCCCGTATACATAAACAGCCGCTTCCCATTTCCTCTGTCCCCCAGCCCTTGGCAGTCAGCTCTGCCCTCTGTCTCATGCCCCCTCTCATGAGGGGTAGGGAGAGGCTTAGAGACTCAGGCTGTTTTTGGGCTGTTTCACATGAATCCCGTCACAGCACAGTTGCTGTGATTGGCTTTGTTTTCAGGCACACCCATTAGCTGGCACGGTCTGTTGTCACTTGGATGGCTGCGTGCTATCTCACTGTTTGACCTGTGACATCTTGCTTATCCATTTGATGATGGACATGGATTTCCCCCGTGTTTGACTGTTGTCATTACTACCGTAGGGGACACTCTTGCACACGTCTGAGTGCAGTTATATATTCGGGTTTCTTGTGCAATTGTGAGAGAGTGGAACTACTGGGGCAGAAGGCACCTGTGTTCTTTCTGAGAAACTGACAGTAATCCCACAGCTTCAGCCCTGCCTTTGCTGGGGGAGAGTGGCCTCAGGCCTCCGAGCCTCAGTTTTCTCTTTGGCAAAACAAGAATCATCATGATGTCCACTTTGTTGGGCTCTTACAGCAGGAACAAGGTCACGGAGGCTAACCCCTCTGCGACATCCCTGACGCCGCGCCAAGCCCTTAATAAATGTCCATTCTTACTCATATTTACCTACATGCTTACTTATTTATGAGAAGAATGCAGCCCAAAATACACACAGTGCTCCCTGGGAGGAGCAACAATAAAAATAGGCTCAGAGGATCGATGGGGATGTAAGCATCCTGGTGTCCACACAGCAAGCGTTTCTGCCCAGGCCATGCTGATTCACCCTGAGTCTGAGGGGTAGGGAGAGGCTTAGAGACTCAGCAGGTTCCGGGGGTGTTGGTCGGGGGTGCCGCTCTTTCGCCAGCGCATGTGTCTGGCCTGCGGGTTGGTATGGGCGCATTCACGGTCACATTTGGGTACCACCCCTCCCTCAGCAGCTTGAAGAGCACCTTCCAGCACCGTGAAAGCTGGCCAGCTTGCGGGAGCTGCTCAGTTCCAGCTTGACTTCTGACTGTCCTGCAACCAAAGAGGGCGGTGTCTTCAGTAATACGATCAGCCCATCTTGTTCTGGCAGAATCCCGTTATTTTTCACATTAACAAAATATTAATAGAAAATGAAAAGTGGGCTGGAGAGATGGCTCGGCTGTTAAGAGCACTTGCTGCTCTAGTAGAGGACCAGAGTTTGGTTCCCAGCACCCACAGCCACCTCTAACTCCAGTTCTAGAGGATCTGATGTTCTCTCCTAGCCGCCATGGGCATTTGTGCACGAGTGCTCACACACATATACATGGACGCAAAATAAAGTAAATCTAAAGTTAATTAAAAGTGAACTAAAACAGAACCCAAGTGCTGGGGCTATAATACCACTCTATTTATGTGCTAGGGACCAAACCCAGGGCTTTGAGCTTGCCAGGAAGATGCTGTCCAACTGGGCTACATCTTCAGCCCTACAAGGCTATTTTTATCTGCGTGTATTCTACAAAGCAGTGGGTTTGTATGTGTGTACACGTTGTGTGTGTGCGTGTGTGTGTGTATGCTAGAGGTCAAAGTTGGGTATATTTCTCAATTGTTTAATGAAAGGTTTTCCCACTTATTTAAAGAGTTTTCTACATCTATTATTATTTACTATATGTGGAGGAAGTAAACACATGTGGAGGTCAGAGGTCAGAGGACAACTTGCAAGAGTTTGTTTTTTTTTTTTTCCTGCTTTCGACAGTCTGGTCTTGGGGATTGAGCTCAGGTCACCTTTCTTGACAGCAAGGACCTTTATCTGCTGCCGCCTTCACCAGACCTCCATTGGGATCTTTTAGAAAGGCTCTTTCACTGAACCATAAGCTCACTGATTTATCTCGCCTTTCTGGCCACAAGCCTCTTGTATCTATCTGCCTTCCCAGTGTTGGGTTAAGGTACACTCAAGCTATAGTGTCAAGACCGCCTGCATTTTTTTTTTATGTGAGTGCTGGGGATCTGAACTCAGCACTTGGTGTGTTTTAGCAGCTCTTGCCCAGAGTCCTGATTTCAGTGCGAAGTGGGCTTTTCCTGAATTTGTGCTGTTTTAGGCAATGCCGTGGTGTGTTGAATGTTGATGTACTAAAACCTTCTTCTTCTTCTTCTTCTTCTTCTTCTTCTTCTTCTTCTTCTTCTTCTTCTTCTTCTTCTTCTTCTTCTTCTTCTTCTTCTTCTTCCTCCTCCTCCTCCTCCTCCTCCTCCTCCTCCTCCTCCTCCTCCTCCTCCTCCTTTTTGGATTTTGTTTTTTCAAGACAAGGTCTCCCTGTGTAGCCCTGGCTGTCCTGGAACTCACTCTGTAGTTCAGGCTGTCCTCACACTCATAGAGATCCACCTGTCTCTGTCTCCCGAGAGTTGGGATTAAAGGCGTGTGCCACCAACACCTGGCAAACCTTTTTTATGCAGGTGCAGTGGTATCAGTTGAATGGGTTCGCAGGAGTGAGATAGCAGCTGAGGTATTAACAGGGTACATGCAGTTCTCACAGACACTGCCCAAGTCCCCACGTGGGGTTGGTGACATGTCTCCTCACAAACTTGCTCACTGCGACCTTATCCGCACATTGGTAAAGTTTTGGTCAGTTTTTTTTTCTCGTAAACTGAGTGGTATGTTTTGTAAACCTAATCTTCATTTCCATATCTTTCTTTGCTGACTCTATCCACTTAGGTCCATATATTTTTTTTGGTCTGAACTACTGCTCCTTTCATTTTGTTTGAACAAACACTTTATGAACAAGAGGGTTAGCTCTTTGTCTCAGATTTCCAGACATGATCTTTGCCATTTTGATGGTTGAAGAGCACTGTCACCTTGGGTCCTCCTCCTTGGGTGGTGTTGAACATCTCAGATCTGAATCCCCTTAGGAAGGGGCTGGGAGATGACTGGGCGACAGCACTTGGTAAGCAGTGAAGAACCTTTGTATCCCCAGCACCTACATAAAAATACAGGTATAACCACACATGCCTGTAACCACAGCTTTGCTGGGTAGAGAGGGCAGATCCTGGGTGCTTGATGTCAGGACAGACAGGCTGAAACAGCAAGCTTCAAGGGTCCCATTCAATGACCTGCCCTATTGCCAAGGCAGTAAAACAGTGAAAGAGGAGGACACCCATCTTCCTCATGTGACTTCAGCATGCGGTACATGGGCACCCACACCTGTTCACTCTTGTGTCACGCAGAGGCACACAGACACACACATACACACACACCTGAGTGTTCGTTGTGGATTCTGTTGCTGTAGTGCCATGGTTCCACAGCTATATTCCATGTCTTCAGGTCCAACCAACAGTGCATGGCATGGGCCTTTTTCTAATTGCCACCTAAACAATACAAGACTGCACAGTATCAGGTGGCTGTGGAACAATTTTGCACGCTGTAAATATGTATTACTCTCATTGGCCAATAAAGAGCTGGAGAGAATGGGCAGGAGAGTCAGACTAGAAGAATTCTGGGAAGAAGAAGGGTGGAGTTAGTCAGAAGAGTGGCTGAGAGATGCAGAGAGAAGCAAGATGAGCTTGTGTGTTAAAAGTAGGTACGGCCTCATGATAGAGGGCAGATAAGAAATACTAGTTAATTTAAAACGTAAGAGTTAGCTAATAATAAGCCTGAGCTATCGGCTGAGCATTTGTAATTAATATTAAGTCTCTGAGTGGTTATTTGGGAGCGGCTGCCAGGACACAGTGAAACTCCAGCTACAGAATAACAGAATGTTATATATTATATATATATAATATTATATATTATATAGGTAACAGAAGTCATCTAGAGAGGACTGGGGGAAGCTTTGGCTACATGCATGCACTGTGAGGGATTTGAACAATTTGGTGATCTCAGGGCTTACGTATGGTCTGTACTTTCCTTTTCTGAACCCTCTATTTGCAAGCCATTTTTTAAAAATTGATTTTCATTGAGTGCTACATTTTTCTCTGCTCCCCTCCCTGCCTCTCCCCTCCCCTTCAAACTCTCCCAAGGTCCCCATGCTCCCAATTTACTCAGGAGATCGTTTCTTTTTCTACTTCCCATGTAGATTAGATCCATGTATGTCTCTCTTAGAGTCCTCATTGTTGCTAGGTTCTCTGGGATTTGTAGGCTGGTTTTCTTTGTTTTATGTTTAAAAACCACTTATGAGTGAGGACATAGGATAATTGTCTTTCCGGGTCTGCATTACCTAACTCAAAATGACGTTTTTTAGCTCCACCCATTTGTCTTGCAAGCCATTTTTTAACTGGGTGCCACACAAGGGCACCTGGGGAAGCACAGGAATTTACCAATACAGGACCCCACCCTGGCGATTTTAGTGTGGATGGCAGAAGCCCCTCGAGAGCACAATGAGGGGGCTGTGCAGGGAAGGATGATCACTTCCTCATAGCAGGGCCCTGAGGGGTTTGCAGATGGGCTGATAGGTCATATCTGACGGCTGCGGCAGCCCCAGCCTGTTGACACTCGGATGAGCACCTGGTTTCCAGGCTGAGACGCAGGGAGCACTGCTGTATGCTGGGCTCCAGGAAGCACAGAGAGGGAGAAGAGGAGGGGCTCAGAGGGACAACCCACTAGGAAACTCTTTTAAGGGAAAAGTCCCCTTACTCCTCCACTTCCCAGGGAGCAAAGTCCGGGTAGATGACTTGGTGTGTGGTACGTGCTCACACGGCCATGTGGAGATCAGAGGATGACAATGGTTGTTGTCCTAAACAACTCTCTCTTTGAGCGAGACAGAGATCTCACTGGACCTGGAACTCACTGGTGGGCTAGACTGGCTGGCCAGCGGGCCCCGGGATCTTCCTGCGTCTGCTTCCCCAGAACTGCTATCACAGTGCATGCAGATCAGAGAAGAGAGTTGTGAGCCAGGCTTGGAATCCTAGCACTAGGGAGGCTGAAGCAGGAGGATTGTAAATTTGAGGTCATTCTGGGCTGTACAGCAGGTCTGTGTCTCCAAACCGAAGACCCTCCACCCCATAAGTGAACTCAAATACCTTGGAAGAGCGGTGAGCTTGCGGTTGTGAGTGGCTGTCGCTCAGATCGCTGCGGACTGAGCACAGTCAGTCTGCCGATTAATTTCCATGGAAAACACAACATTTATTAAATATTACACCAGTTAGGGACCACTCTGGGGACATGAGTCACAGCTGTAACGTGAGCTGGGAAAACATCATAAAGAATTAACCAGGCAAAGTGATTAAATGTTAAGAGACAAAGAAAACTTTGACTGTTAGGAGGAGCAGACTCGAGAAACAATTGCTACAGGTTCAGGGGACCCACGGGTGAGAGCTATCAAACAAACACCTAGTAGGGGGTTTCCAGTGGTACCTATTCAGCTGCTGTGAAGAGAGGTAAGGCAAACTCTCAAAAATACTGCAAAGTGTGTGTGTGTGTGGGAGTTCAGCATTTCCCCCTGTGGGGAACCGAAAAGAACTGAAAGAGAGTCAAACAATATTTGTACCCCTGAGCTCAGCACTGCTTCGAGAGCCAGTGGGGGGAGGGGACCCAAGTGTCTAGGTAAACAAATTACGGCATCATGTATAGAAATAGTAAAAGTGAAGAAATTCTAACACATGCCATAACAGTGTTATACTGAGAGAAAGAAGCCACATGCCAATGACAGTTGCTTATATAAGATCTCCAGAGCAGTCAGCTTTGTACAAAAAACAGTAGAATGGCATCTTCCAGGACTGGGGAACAGACAAATGGGTAGTTATTTACTAGGTATAGGACTTCAGTTTGGGAGGGGGAACGAATTCTAGAGTTGGGTGACAGTGACGGGCCACACAAAGTTGTGGACTGAATATCTTTACAGTTGAAAATTGCTAATTAGGTAAGTTTCATGTGATGTAGATGGATATAGGAAGAGAATGAAGAAGCTGGGCCTGGTGGTGCAGAAAGCTGAGGCAGGAGGATTGCAAGGTCGAAGACCACTTGGTTTTCAGAGTGAGTCCAAGGTTAGCGTGAGCAACTTTGTGAGACTGTTTCAAAATAAGAGCGAAAAGAGGCCTGAGGAGACTGCTCGCTTGGTAAAGTCCTGA
This sequence comes from Ondatra zibethicus, assembly GCA_004026605.1. Classification (NCBI taxonomy): domain Eukaryota; kingdom Metazoa; phylum Chordata; class Mammalia; order Rodentia; family Cricetidae; genus Ondatra; species Ondatra zibethicus. Next base: position 66,456 of record PVIU01009186.1, read on the forward strand.
GCCTGCAAGCCTGTGGACGTGAGTTCAAATCTCAGTACCTACACGGTGCACACTGGGTGTGGCGGCCCAGGCCTATGGTCCTAGTGCTGGGGAAACAGACGCAGGAAAGCCTGTTCAATGAGAGACCTCTAAAAATAAAGAGGAGACTGACATAAGGAGCCACCACATGGCCTCCGCGAGCACGCTCACACACGTGTGTGCACTCACAAACGCCCACATGTGAGCATATACTCACTCATGCAACCCACAACAAATATGAAGGAAAAGTCTGTAGCTCAGGGCTACAGCAAGAGCGAGTCTCTTGGTTGAGTCTGCAGTGCTGTGGGGACCTCTCGGTACCCAGTTCTGCAGCCCCGCTGGTGAGCAGAAAACAATCCAGCACAGCGAGGCGGAGGCTCCCCACGAAGCCTTTCCCTGGGGCTGGTGACTTTCCCAGAGGAGCCCCTGGAGTCCGCCATGCCTGGGGGCGAGAAGCTCTTCCCTGGAAGAGGGAAGAGCAGTCACTGCCCTTCGCAGCGTCCATCCAGCGCCCTCTTCAGGAATCTCCACGCATCTCATTATTTGAAAAGCAGATCTCAACAGGGTGCAGCTCCAGCATACAGCCGGCAGGGGGCAGAATGAGATTCCAGACGGCTCTTCGCCCTGTTGGCAGCACTGCCCTGAAAGGCTGAGAAAGAAAAGCTGGCATTATTGAAATCCAGGTACCGTTGTTAGCCTTAGATGGCCGTTTAAGTTCAAGCGAATTCAAATTACATAACCCTGGAAATTCTGAGCTCAGGAGGATGAGATGGCTCAGCGCCACTAAAGGCACTTGCCACCAATCCTGACAACCTGAGTTAGATCCCCGGGACACGGAAAGAGAGAACTGACCCCTGCAAGCTGCAAGCTGCAAGCTGCAAGCTGTTCTCTGACTTTCACACTCCTGTGCACAAACACGAATGAACAAACAAATGTATAAACAATCTGAGCTCCGCCTAATGGTGCAGGCCTATAACCCCAGTTGCTTGGGAGACTGAGCGAGGTAGGAGGATTTCAAGTTCATATCCAGTTCAAGGGTAGCCTGGGCAACTTATCGAGATGAAAAGTAAAATGAGGGCTGGGGCCGTCGCTCAGCGGTAGAGTGTTCACCCAACACTTGAGAGGCCCTGGGTTCAACCCCCCGTACCGGAAACTCTGCTCTTCACTAGTGCTTACCACCTTATAAGTGCCCAGCAGGTGCATACACTGCGTTGGCAGTGAAGACCTGGAACACAGACTTCTAGAAACTTCTGTGGGGAGATATCTAAGCTCATTGGGCACCTGGGAGATTGTGAGTTGGTGACCCTGGAGAGGGATGCAGGCCCTCGGGGGGAGCTAAATTTCAGTGTCACTGGGCATCATATAACATGTATATTATGTTAGTTATAAGGTCTGCCTAAATGCACACACACACATTTATACAGGATATCACAGGTTAATCTTCAGCTCCCTATGGAGCCCAGGCTGATCTGGAACTCACAATCGCTCTTCCCAACTAACTGCTGGGATCACAGACCTGAGCTACCACAGCAGGGTGGCTTTTAAGCTAAGGTATTGTCTGGTTGGGGTTTTGGAAGGATTGCTCTGGGTGCTGAGTGGAGAAAAGAGAAGCAGGAGCAAGGGGCTGGGGAGGCTGGCTGGGAGGTTCCTGCAGAGATGCAGGCGGTCTGCGCCTGGCTGGGGCACCGAGGCTGGCCTGATGCCACAGTTGGAGATGGTTGGATGGTAAAGTGAGCAGAGGCTACTGGTGAGTAACAGGACAGGGAGGGATGGCGGTGGCTGTCAAAGTGGCCTCGGCGACCTTTGCGGAATACAACTGATCTGGAAGCAAACTTCATTGCAGACCAAAGGAGAGGTCTTAGCTTTCCCTCTTATTCTGGGTTCTTCTGGGAAAGAATGAAAGACATACACAGTCAAACCTTAATCCTTGAGCAGTTAATAGAATTATCTTGTGTGGGAGGGAGCTGGACACCTGTATCATTATTTGAAGCTCCTCACATAATTGTAACATAAATTCAAGATTGAGAATGATTTTTCTTTTTTTTCTTTTTTCCTTTTTTTTGGTTCTTCAAGACAGGGTTTCTCTGTAGCTTTGAAGTCTGTCCTGGAACTCACTCTGTAGATCAGGCTGGCCTTGAACTCACAGAGATCTGTCTGCCTCTGCCTCCCGAGTCCTGGGATTAAAGATGGGCGCCACCACCAACCAACTAAGAATCACTTAGCTAAATGCACCACGGAAGCATGAACTGTGTTCGGACACAATATCTGGGCCCAAGGGTAAGTGGTTTGGTGGCTCAGATCAGGATCTGTCATGAGAATAACACTTAGTTCTTAAAGCTAGGAGCCAAATGATGTGGTCATAGAGAGGGTACTTAAGTAATGAAGGAACTTAAGGTTTCAGTGAACAAAGCATTCCAACTTCCATGGAGACTGTCTGGGCCATTAGAAATCCTAGCACAGCTAACTTAGCTGCTGGCAGAGAGTCTTTAGTAGGTTCGCAACTTTGGCATCACTCTAGGACATCATCGTGGCCAAGAGGAGAGGGACAGGCAAGGGTGGGAGATAGTGCTTTTGTCTTTAGCGTTGCTTTCAAGGGAGGAACCCCTCTTCCTCTCTTTCACTTGTAGCAAGAGTTGTCACAGTGTCTCAGTTTGCCTGCTGGCTAAAACAACCATTTGTATATAGACTTCTGGGTTCAGCGCCTCAAACAGTACCAATCACAGTTTCCCATATGACCGTGCATCCTGATTTCACATGGTTCTTTATGTGTTCGTTAAGAACTGCTGCATAACAAATGATCTCATAACATAGAGGCTCAAATAACCCTACTAATTTGTTATCTGTCTGAGTTTCTACAGGTCTGATTTTTTTTTAATAGCCCTGGCTCTCCTGGAACTTGTTTTGTAGACCAGGCTGACCTCAAACAGAACGCAGAGAGATTTGCCTGCTTTTGCCTCCTGAGTGCTGGATTTAAAGGTGTGCACCACCATGCCCAGCTTGCAGGTCTGATCTTTAAACAGGGCATGTTGGGATGGATTATTCCTGCTTTATGGCGTTCAGCTCATTGGCTGAAGGACTAGAAAGTTGGGAATAGGATGATCTACTGATGGGTTTTGGATGTGAGCTGAACCAAGTGTGTCTCTAGTATCAAATGGCAGCTGAGCCTCTGCCCAGATCCTGATCACCCTCACTTGCTAAGGAAACCAACCATCCCTGGCTAACCCTGGGCTACAGGGGTTACAAGATGTTTTAGTCCCAGGCCAAGTTTCCAAGCCTCTCTTGGAAGGTGACATTCCCTGGACTCCTGAAGCTAGCGTGCATGCGCTGTGTGCATTTTTTTTTCCTGGTCTCTGCACTGGGACAACTGCAGCCAAACCCAGCCCCAGCAGAAATGGAAACCTAAACTCTCTGCTTTCTTGTAAGTTTCAAGGCTGTGGAGGATCTGGAGGGTGGGGGTGGAACCCGTACGTGACACCAGACGGGTTGTTAATGACCTTGACTTGGTCCCACGTGATGCTTTTAAGTGCACAGATTCTGCTCGGGGAGGATGGAGTGGGCAGTTTGGTTTGAGGCCGGAGCAGGACATGAGTGAGGTTTTATAGATCCACATCTCTGGATGCTGTGAGCTCATCCTTGGGCTGAGGAGGCTGATGTGGTGGGGAAGAAGGGTGAGCAAGGCCAGACCCCAGCAGCACGAGGCACATATTGTTGTTTGAGTTTGTTTGTGACTCAGAAGCATTGGCATGCGGTCAAGGAGGGTTTGTGGCTTCTTCCTCTGGAATGTTCTCTCTCAGTGCCACATTTTCAATCATTTGTTCAAGGTCGGTGGCTGTCTGGTATAATTCATTACATAAACTGGGATGCACAGTGCGTGCTATCGGAACAGCAGGTGCACCCAGAGCGTTTGTTGGGTAGCAAGAGCTAGGTCATAGTGGGAAGATGCTTGTGAAAACATTGTTAGAAGAAGGTGAGTAACAGCTGGAGAGCTGGCTCAGCTAGGAAAGCGCTGCTCTGTAAGCAGGAGGGGCTGAGTTCAGATCCCCAGCACCATGTAAAAGGTTGGGCATGGCTGTGTGAGCCCTTGTAACTCCAGCGCAGAGAAAGGTAGATCCTGGGAACTCTCTGGGCATCCCGTCTCACTGAAACGGTGAGCTATGGGTCCAGCAAGAGACTCTGTCTCAAAACAGTATGGTGTCGGGTGATAGAGAAGGGTACTCAATGCTCTCCTCTGGCCTGGACAGGAGCATGGACCTTCCCTCCCTCCCTCCCTCCTTCCCCCCCTCACTGTTTACATAACATAAATGAAAGCATAATTGAGGTGGAGCACAACTGATGAAAACGTCTGATGCTGACCTCTGACCTACACTTGCACACACTGTGCACACACACGTACACTATACCCACAACAAGAAGGTGTATGAACGTAAGAAGCTTGGACAGAGGTACATAGAAAGATGGAGGATTCTGCCCTGTGCTAGCTGCTGACCCAAACTCTAAACTCTGGTGGCAGGACCCGGCCTCCTCCTTCCTTTGAGCTAAAATGAAGGTAATGGAGGCCCGTGTTCCTTGGGGTGAGGTCCAAGACAGAACCCATGTTCACACCTTTGTTAATTTCTAGAGACTGTGGATTCCTTGGCTTGTGCACCCTCCCTACATAGCCAGTAATATTTCTTCTGACTTTGTATCAGCCTGAACTCAGTTTCCTGCTTCCATCTTTCACATTTCTGGACTGTTGTGGGTGGACTGCATCCTCCACCCAGGTGACCTGGGATAACCAGCTATGTTAGCCTGGCCTGTACATATGCTTCTTAATTTAGGATAGGCTAGCATTCTGATAAGCTAACCCAAAGTACATTGAAAATATTGTAAGCTACAGATGTGTATTAATATATCCAAGATACTGAATATCATAGCTCAGACTAGCTTATCTTAAACATGGTCCAACGCATTGGCCTACAATTGAGCAGTGTCGTCTAACATAAAGTTTGTATAGTAGAGGGACTGTCTTGTGTCATTCATTGCATACTTTACTTAAACCCAACGGCTGTGTGGACATGATTTCATGCCATCATTGAACTGTTATAACCTGGGCGCCGTCTGTATTATCTGTACAATAGTTAAAGGGGAGCCTGCCCCCTCCACTGTTTTCACTGTTGAGTGGTCAAGGTTCTTGCAGAGGCGGGTGGATGGGTTGGGGGAGAGAACCGAAATGTGTGAGGCCTCAGGTGAACCTGACACACACCTCTGTCATCTCACAATGATGACCTCACATTCTGCCCGGAGGTCCTCAGGGATGCTTTCGTTTATAGGAAAATTGGTGCCTGACTCACAGTGGCTTCAACAACCTAAAGGATTTATGTACTTAATTCCGCAGGTAGGCAGCTCTTCATCTTAGCTTGGTTTCCTTCACTTTTTCTAATTGCCTGTTGCTTTGTAGTCAAAAGATGGCATCCTTTGCTCCAGGCGTTGTGCCTATTTTCAAATGCAAAAAAGGATGGTGCGAAGGATGGCAACAACTGCATCTATTTCATATATTTACCCACTCATCTGTCATCAGAAGTGTGAAACCTCTTTCAGAATTACTCCTTCAATAGATGTTTACCTATAGGCCCAAGGCAGCAACCTCCACAGGAGCAGGTACAAAGGAGATACGCGCAGGGAGCAGGCCTAACCCAGGGAACTTTGTGAAGAAATGGGCCCGGGCCCCGAGTCAGTGACCTCTGCTGGAACTGTCCAGAGCCAGCCAGCAATCTCTGCTGGAGCAGGCACAAGCCAGGGACCTCCACCAGAGCAGGCCTGAGACAGCAGCATCAGCAAGAGCAGCCCTAAGCAAGTGACCTCCATGGGAGCAAGACTGAACAACCTCCAGGACTGCAGAGTGACCCCCTGGGGCATTGAGCAACCTCTGGGAACACTGAGTGACCTCTGGGGTGACTGGAACCATGGCCTTTACTGCACCATGAGGAGCGACCATCTGAGCCTTGGATCCACTGGCACCTGGAAGATTGATCACCAGAGACACAGCCCCAGCTACATCAATCAGAGGAAAAGATGGGTAGACAAGGTAAGAACACACTCAACACTACAAAGCAACATGACACCAACAAAATCTAGAAGTTCTACAACAGCAAGGCTTGAACTCCCCAATATAGGTGAAGCAGAAGAAAATGACCTAAAAATAACTTCAGGAGAATGTTTGAGGCCCTTAAAGAGGAATTGAAAAATTTTCTCAAAGAAATGGAGGAAAATAAAATAGTGGAAGAAATCAACAAATCCCTTAAAGAAGAAATCAAACAGATGAAAGAAAAGATTCAAGACTTGAAAACCAAAATAGAGCTAATAAAGAAAACACAAACTGAGAGAATTCTGGTAATGGAAAATATGAGAAAATGATCATGAACCACAAATGCAAGCATAAACAGCAGAATATAAGAGATGGAAGAGAGAATCTCAAGTGCTGAAGATACAAAAGAGGAAATAGACTTATCTGTCAAAGAAAACATTAAATCTAACAAAAGCCTAGCACAAAATATTTAGGAAATATGGGACACCATGAAAAGACCAAACCTAAGAATAATAGGTATAAAAGAAGGAGAAGAACTCCAGCTCAAAGGCACAGAAAATATATTCAACAAAATTATAGAAGAAAACTTTCCCAACCTAAAGAAAGATATGCCTATGAAGATACAAGAACACCAAATAGACTAGACCAAAAAAAAAAAAAAAGTCCCCTCACCACATAATAATCAAAACACTAAACATACAGAAAAAAGAAGGGATATTAAGAGCTGCAAAGGAAAAAGGCCAAGTAACATATAAAGGCAGACCTATCAGAATTACACCTGACTTCTCAATGGAAACAATGAAAGCCAGAAGGTCCTGGTCAAGCGTTATGCAGACATTAAGAGACCATGGATGCCAGCCCAGACTACTATACCCAGCAAAACTGTCAATCACCATAGAAGGGTAAAACAAGATATTTCATGACAGAAGCAGATTTAAGCAATACCTAGCCACAAACCCTGCCCTACACAAAATACTAGAAGGAAAACTCCAACCCAAAGAAGTTAGCTACATCCACAAAAACACAGACAATAGATGATCTCATGGCAGCAAATCCCAAAAAAGGGAAAACACACACACACACAATAACATTGCCAACAGTGAAAACTAAAATAACAGGAACTGGAAATCACTGGTCATTAATATCCCTTAATATAAATGGACTCAACTCACCTATAAAAAGACACAGGCTAACAGATTGGATAAAAAAAAAACACCCAGAATCCATCCTTCTGCTGCATACAAGAAACATACTTCAACCTCAAAGACAGAGATCACCTCAGAGAAAAGGGTTAGGAAAAAAATTTTCCAATCAATGTAATCTACCAAATAAACAAACTAAAAAAAAAAAAACACAACAAACCAAACCACCTGATCATCTCATTAGATGCTGAAAAGCCTTTGACAAAATACAACACCCTTCATGATAAAGGTCTTGGAGTGAGCAGGGATACAAGGAACATACCTAAACATAATAAAGGCAATACACAGCAAGCCAACAATCAACATAAAACCAAGTGGAGAGAACTTAAAATGATCTCACTGAAATCAGCAACAAGACAAGGTTGTCCACTCTCTCCATATCTATTCAATATAATACTTGAGGTTCTAGCTAGAGCAATATGCTGATGATATAATAGTTTGGGGCCACATAAGTGACCCCAAACAGTCTACCAAAGAACTTCTACAACTCAAAAGCCTTCAGTAATGGAGCAGAATGCAAGATTAACTCGAAAAAAATTAGTAACCCTGTTTTACACAGATGATAAATGGACTGAGAAAGAAATCAAAGAAACATCATCTTTCACAATAGCCACAAATAACAAAATATCTTGGAGGAACTCTAACCAAACAAATGGAAGACCTGTGTGACAAGAACTTTAAATCTTTGAAGAAAGAAATTGAAGAAGATACCAGAAAATGGAAAGATCTCCCATGCTCTTGGGTAGGTAGAATTAACATAGTAAAAATGACAATCTTACCAAAAGTAATCTACAGAGTCAATGCAATGCCCATCACAATCTGGGCAAAATTCTTCACAGACCTAGAAAGAACAATACTCAACTTCATATGGAAAAACAAAAAACAAAAACAAAAACAGGATAGTCAAAGCAATCCTGTACAATAAAGGAACTGCTGGAGACATCACAGTCCCTGACTTCAAACTCTGCTACAGAGCTATAGTACTGAAAACAGACTGGTATTGACATAAAAACAGCCAGAAGGACCAATGGAACTGAATCGAAGACCCAGATATCAATCCACACACCTACAAAGACCTGATTTTTGACAAAGAAGCAAAATATATAAAATGGAAAAAAGAAAGAATATTCAAGAAATGGTGCTGGCATAACTGGATATCAACATACAGAAGAATGCAAATAGATCCATATCTATAGCCATGTATTAAACTCAAGTCCAAATTGATCAAAGACCTCAACATAAAATCAACCACACTAAAGCTCATAGAAGAGAAAGTGGGAAGTACACTTGAACACATTGGCACAGGAGACTGCTTCCTAAATAAAACCCCAGTATCACAGACACTGAGAGAAACTATTAATAAATGGGACCTCCTGAAACTGAGAAGCTTCTGTAAAGCAAAGGACATGGACAACAAGACAAAACGGCCACCTACAGAATGGGAAAAGATCTTCATCTACCTCACATTGGACAGAGGGCTGATCTCCAAAATATACAAAGAACTCAAGAAATTGATCATCAAAAGAACAAATAATCCGGGGCTGGAGAGATGGCTCAGCTGTTAAGATCACTGGTTGCTCCTCCAGATGTCCTGAGTTCAATTCCTAGCAGCCACATGGTGGCTCACAACCATCTATAGTGAGATCTGATGCCCTCTTCTGTGCACGCAGATAGATAACAAGTGAATAAATCTTTTAATTAAAAAAAGAACAAATAATCCAATAAAAATGGGGTACAGTCCTAAAAAGAGAACTCTCAATGGATGAATCTAAAATGGCTGAATGACACTTAAGGAAATGCTCAACATCCTTAGCCATCAGGAAAATGAAAATCAGAACAACTCTGAGATTCCATCTTACACCTGTAAGAACGGCCAAGATCAAAAACACAGATGACAATTTATGCTGGAGAGGATGTGGGGTAAAGGGATCACTCATCCATTGCTGGTGAGAGTGCAAACTGGTGCAGCTACTTTGGATATCAGTATGGCGATTTCTCAGTAAATTAGGAAACAATGTACGTCAAGACTCAGCAATAACACTTTTGGGTATATACCTAAAGGATGCTCAATCATACCACAAGGACATGTGCTTAACTATGTTCATAGCAGTTTTATTTGTCATAGCCAGAACATGAAAACAGCCTAAATGCCTCTTGACTGAAGAATGGATAAGGAAAATGTGGTATGTTTACATGATGGAGTACTACACAGCAGACAAAAATAATGACATCTTGTAATTTGCAGGCAAATGGATGGGGCTAGAAAACACCATATTGTGTGAGGTAATCCAGACACAGAAAGACAAATAAAAATATGTACCCACCCGTAAGTGGTTTTTAGACATAAACCAAAGAAAACCAGCCTATAACTTACAATTCCAGAGAACCTAGACAACAAAGAGGACCCTAAGAGAGACATACATGGATCTAATCTACATGGGAAGTAGAAGAAGACAAGATCTCCTGAGTAAATTTGGAGCATGGAGATCTTGGGGAGGGAAAAGGAAGGAGAGGAGTGGAGAAAAATATATAGCTCAATAAAAACAATTAAAAAAAAGAAATTTACCTATATATTATGTTATCTAGTTCTAAGGACAGTATAGCTGCAAGGAAGACTAGAAAAATGAATATCGACTTTTATGCCTTTTTGACACAGGCAGTGAGGGAGAAAGTGGTATGGGAAGAGAACTGGGATTCTAAGGAATTGTAATTATCATGATGATGTTGTACTTATTTCTTGACCTGCTCATCTTTGTAGTTGTACTTTCTTGTCAGGACTATCTGCCCTCAAATAACAATATGGAGACTTATTATTAATTATGAAGATTTGGTCTTAGCTTAGGCTTTTCCCAAACTAGCTCTTATAATTCAAATTAATCTGCTTATATTCATCTACATTCTGCCATGTGATTTTTGCCTTTCCTTAGTACAGCATGTCCAACTTGCTCTGATTCTGCTTGTGAAATGTGAGGGCCTAGATTTCTCATCCTCTTCCTCTTTCTCCCTGGAAATCCTGCCTATCCTCTCCTGCCTAACTATTGGTCATTCAGATTTTTATTACACCAATCATAGCAAATCGTCACACAGTATTCAAATATTCTCTATCATTTCCCCTTTTTGTCTAAATAAAGAGGAAAAGTTTTCTTTTTAACTCTAACACACAGTAAAACTATATAGACAGTAAGAACAATTACCAGGTAAGAATTACATTCACAATGTCCAGTCATTTGTTCTTGGCAAATTTTAAGAAAATTACTCTATTATCTATCCTATCTTGATGAATCCAAAGTTTTAAACCTAAACCACTTTCTATCATTACTTGTATTACCAACTTAAAAATATCTTTTTAGACTTTAAAACAGTTTTCTTAGATAAACAACTTAAGTTTTATGTCTCTCTACCTTATAAACTTTACATCTTTTTTGTAAATTTCTTTTTTTGAATTTGGTAACAAAGAAAATGGTTTGACCATCTAGTCTTCAACCCTCATCAGAGACCAGAGAAGGATATACTATTACCCGAGTAAACAGGAAGTACAGAACAAACAAGTTCCAAAGCGATAGAAGTGACAATGGAATCAGCTAGAAACAGTGCCTATTCTTTTCTCCTTAAAAAAAAAAAAGAACTTCACAAATTATAGAAATGATAGAAACATCTGGTTGCCTGAACAGTCACCTAAGGTTTCTCTGATACAATGGGGCATCCATCTTTGGCCCACAGGCCTAGAATATCTGACAGATTTTTCTGTGAAGCAGGAATTTTTGAAGGACTGTCCTACCTTGTTTTAGCAAAGTTTAGCAGTTGCCTCTTTATGTGTTCTTCTTGTCCAATTTGGACAGCATATTGTCAGCAGTCGGAAGCAAGGACAGTTTCTTGCCCAGAAGCTAAATTTGCCACAATGAAACCAAACTACATATTGAGGTTCTTTGACACCCATTATTACCTTTTTTTAAATTTGAAGTAAATTGGTATTGCCAGAAGCAGATGTGTGTCACTGTCATGAAAAGCCTTATGTTATTAAAACATCTTTTTTTTTTTTTGTAGTCTTTTTTTTTCCATACATTGTTTTGTTTTATTTTTTCCATTCAAGAACATAATTAAAGATAAAAAAAAAATTTTTTTCCTTTCTTCCCCTTCTCCCGGTCCCCTCCCACTACCCCCACCCCTCCTCCCTCCCCCTTCTTCCTTGAAAGAGGGCATGGTGCCCTGCCCTGTTGGAAGTCCAAGGCCCACCCCCATCCCTCC
>PVIU01009187.1:0-77963 GCA_004026605.1 Ondatra zibethicus
GCAGTGAGTCAAAGCTCCATCTCTTTACTTGAGAGCTCTTTCATTTTCCTCTGCCCCTTGGAGCTGAGTTTTCTCAGCTATAAAACCAGGCTATACAGGTAGGCACCCTCCAGGGCATTGTAAAAGGTCCATGAGTTAACTCAGACATTATGGGTAACACAATCATTGGCATACAAATGGGTCCAATAAACGTTAGGTAATATTGTTACCCCCAAAGAAGATCTATGCCTCCTCTTCTATTACACCAAATGGGGCTCTTTTCCCGATTGAAGACAATGGCTTTGTCTCCAGGTCACCAAGCTTTAATTCCTCAGCAAAGTTCATGGCTTGAGACACGGGGCATTAGTAGTAATGACTTCCTTTTTTTTGAGGAGAGTTGTTTGGTCCAACTGTGGTGGGGTTCAATTATGGCTCCTGTGCTGAACCCCTTTATCGACAGGGTGCACACTCCCTCATGAAGGTCAGCTCATTCCATTAGGGAGTGCTATAATTAGTGTCCTTTCTCTGTTTCTTCGCCTTCTACCTCCTAGCCCCTCGTTTCACTCTGCTTCTCCTCCCTTTTTTCTTTCCCTTTCTCTTCTCCCCTCCTTGGCCTCTGCCCTCTCAGGTCCTATCCTACCACTTCCAAGAGTCAAAGCCCTTTTCTGGGATTTGTTCTCTAGTCACTGCGGGCTATGGGAGAGATGTAACAACTTTGTAACTGTTGCAGGATCAATCTGAAGTGATACCTTTTGGGGGGGGGGAGGCTTACTGTGGCTTAGACCTCTGGTCCTCTCATCCATGCATGCGGTAGGTTTCCATTACTGACCTTGCCAATGATCAAATGAAACGTGAAATGGGCTATTCCGAAGCCTCGAGGCCCAGAGGGTCGGTGTGCAAGCCAAGGGCAGATCTGGGTCTTGGAGAACCTAAGCACACTGGCCTATTTCGTTGCTGGGGGACCTTCTGTCTAGAAGCAATGCCTACTACAGCTGGAATCCAGCCATCAGGGTTTGGGCCCGTGCGGCCGCTTTAAGAGAGGGGCGGGGCCCGGCACAGGCGAGGCAGGGCCTGCCCACAAGGCTGCTTTTCCTTTTTGATCCATTCAAAAATTACTCATTGCAAATTCCCGGACAGCTCGGGAAGGAGAAGCCGGGGAGCGGAGGACAGAGAAGGCTGCAGCGGCTCAGTGTTGGGACTCCCCAACACAGCAGGCTGAGATCGGTCCCGCAGAAGCCGCCGGCCCGCGCCGAGCTCCCGGGGCCTCTCCAGGAAGCGTCAGTCTCCGCCCGGGGAGCTGGGAGCACCGCCCCCGCCGTCTTCCCGGGACCCCCAGCTCCGGCGCGCGGGCTATGGGCGGCCGCTGAGCGGACACTCGGCACCGCGACCCCAGCCCTCGGCATGGCCGCGCGCGAGGAGCTGTACAGCAAAGTCACCCCGCGCAGAGACCGCCTGCAGCGCCCGGGCACCGTCAAGCATGGGTCGGCGCTGGACGTGCTCCTGTCCATGGGCTTCCCCCGCGCCCGAGCGTAAGTAACCCGCCCGGGCCCCGCGACCCTCGGCTTCGCTCCGGCTCGCCGTCCTGGCGCTGCCCGAGACCTGCTTGGGGGGACACGGTGGGCGAGCGGGCAGCAGGAGTGCTGGGCTAAGGACTTGCTTGGGGGGGGGGATGCTGGGTTAGGGCAGCTGGTTCGAATCCCGGACTCCGCGGGTGGCCCTGGGAGGTTTGCGCGCGCGCTTCCTCGAGGTCTCTTTTGCTATGCTTGGGGAGAGGCGGGTTCCTCGGAGGACTCGGATCCCTTATCCTTTCGGAGTGCCGAGCCAACTTGGGGTGGCATGTTTGGAGGGGTGTCTTCTGGTGGCTAGGAAAAGGCTAGGAGCAGCGGGGCAGGGTGGCCGGCACCCCCGCTGCAGCGGTTTCCAACTCCGGATGTCGCTCTTGAGCTCCTGCTCCCTCCGGAGTGGGAGGAGCGGGAGCGTGGGTGTCGCTGCGTGTTCATTGATGGAGAGGATGGAATGGGAAGAAGAAGCGATTCCTCCAGGGGACTAGGGTTCTCGTCAATGGTGACGGCAGAGCAGAAAGCTGTGGGTGCTGCAAAGTACGGGGCGGAGGGAGTTTGCCCTCCTGCCTCCTCCTTCCTTTCCGAGGGTGGGCTCGGGAAGGGCAGAGAGAGCAGGAGGCTGTCGCTGCAGCCTTCAGGAAAGAGCGGGGTTGCCAGCGTCGGGCAGCAACAGCAGGAGTCCTCTGTGCAAGGGGTTGGAACCTCGCCTGATGGAAAGCCGGCGCCCGTTGGCCCGGGAGGGGGCGTTCGGAGTGGGGGGCTTTCTGTTTCATTCCTAGCTTGCTGGTTTCCTTGGTCGGGGACACAAACGGGGATGGTGGCAGGTGCTGCTCTCTTATCTTTCAATTACATCACCTGAACTGGAGTTGGGCGAACTTTATCTTTAAGTTCTTTCTTTCCCTAAGCTTTCATTCAGGCGAGAACTCTAGGTGTCTTTCCTGGGAGCCTTGGTTCTTTACTAACTTAGCCGCAGTCCAAATAAAGCAGACTCCTGAATGTATCATCCTACCCAGCCTGCTAGGACAGGCTGGAGTGCTATTTGGCCCAGTCGGTGAAAGGCCACAAAGTGGACCAAGATTTCTGCTTCCTGCTGATTTGGAAACCCAGAGAGAGATGTGAAGGGTTTTACAGGGGATACTAGGTGAGGGCCCTCTCCCAGAAAGCCCTGAGGATGAATGGCATTCTGTAGGGCCCCGTGAGAACCCGAGCAGAGTCTAAATGTGCTGTAGAACTTTCATAGTTCCAGACAGCTGCCATTTCTAAAGCGAGACCAGCGTCAAGGACCCAAATTGCTTAATTAAAGGAGAAGTGCTTCACTGGACTCTTTAGATTTTCATATCTTTAGATTTTAGATATTCAGTGGGCTGTAAGGGAACAATCTATTTCCTGCAGTGGGCCTCAGAGGCTTTGTCCAGGTCGTGGAAGACTAGGAGGCTGGCCTGCTTTGGTTTCACTTAATTCCTGGGGTGGCACAGTAGCTAGATTGCTATTATTGATGGTCGGAAACATTTTACTTTCATTACCCATTTATCCCCCTCACTGCTCAGTAAAGACATAGCCCATGCCTGTTTTGTGACCAGGGAAGCCAGGGCCTGCAGAGGTTATACAACATACATAGGGTGGCAGTTGTTAGGGAGGGGAAACTGATTCAAACCCAGGCTTTGTGTCTGCACTGCAAGACCTCACAGGACGAGCCATGGGAGTCCATGTGGATGAGGCGCTATGCTCAGCGTTCTCTGCATACAGTCAACGGCACTAAGTGGCCGTGCTCTATTTGTTTCTCTCTGCTGCTGGAACAAGTGGCCACAGGCTGGGTGTCTTAAGGCAACAGAAATGTATCCTCTCCATATTCTGGAGGACAGATGTTCCAAGTTGGTATCCCTGGGATAAAACTGTGTTGGCGAGGTTGTGCTCCCCCTGGAGGCTCTAGGGGAGAATCCATCCCATTCATCCAGCTTCTGCGGGCTGGTGGGCATTGTGTGGTTGTGGCTATTTCATTCCATCCAGTCTGTACCTTTGTTTTCTCTTTGCACCAAATTTCCCTCTGGTGTCTCTTATGATACATGTAGGAAATATGCAAGCATGCTCGCATGTGTCTGTGTTTGTCTGTGTGAGTGTGTGTGTATGTGTGCGTGCCCATGTAGAGGTTCATTCTCCCATGCATTCCTGAGTGGAGGACAGAGGTTGACCTCGAGTGTCTTCCCCCTATTGCTCTCCACCTTATATTTTGAACAGGGTCTCAGTGATCTAGAGAGCTTGTTGTTTTGGCTGGACTAGCTGGCTAGGGAGCCCCCGCAATCCACCCAGTGCTGAGATCACGGGTGCTTGCCAGTGCACACAGCTTTTATTTGGGTGCAGTCTCCAGACTCAGCTGCTTGGGCTGTGAGCACTTTACCCGCTGAGCCATCTCCCCAGCCTCTGGTAAATCATGGCTAACCGTTACATAAACTGTGCATACATGGGGTCCCATACATGTTCACACTGGGTAATGTTGAAATTGGGCTGAACATTTCCTCAAATATGTAACATTCTCTCCCTCCCTTCCTCCCTCCCTCCCTCTCTCCCTCCATCCCTTCCTATCTTCCTTCCTTCTTCAGTTTTTTTCCCTGCTGAGACAAAGTCTTTCTGTGTAGTCCAAGTTGGCATCAAATTTCTTAGCCTCCTGCCTCACCATCCCAAATATGTGTGTTACCAGTCTTATCTTTTCTTTCAATGATACAAACTTTCAAATTTTTTCTTACTTTTAAATAAAATCTAAAAGCTTAAATGCAGGACTAGAGTGATGGCTCAGTAGTTAAGAACACTTATTCATGCAGAGGACACAGGTTCAATTCCCAACACCCACAGGCAGCTCAGAACTGCTTGTAATTCCAGTTACTGCTCTCCTCTGCCTGCCTCAGGTACCAGGCACACATGTGGTGCACAGATGTACATGCAGGTAAAACACTTATATGCATAAAACAAACAAATCTAAAAAATTTAATTGCACTTACTTACTTGCACGTGTCGACTCGCATGTGCGTGTGGAGATCACAGGACAACGTCTAAGAGTCTAGCGCTCTCTTCCCACCACATGGTTCTCAAGGCTCAAACTCAGGACATCAAGCTTGATGGCAAGCACTTGGTATAATCATCTCCAGCTCCACCCCTGTCCTTAGCAAATGGCAGGATTCTGTTCTTTTTATGGCTTAGTGTTCCACGAATGCCTATGACTGCCCTATGGTCTTGGTACTCCAGAATAATTACCTATGTTAAAGTCATCCCTGAACTTCATCATGTCATTCTTGCAGAGTCTTTACTTTGCCATGTAGAGTAGTGTTTACAGGTCTTCAGGATTAAGACAAAGATACCAGTTTGTAGGAGTAGTGCACACCTTTAATCCCAGCACTTGGGAGGCAGAGGTAGGAAGATCTCTGTGAGTTCGCGGTCAGCCTGGTCTACAGAGAAGTTCCCAGATAGCAAGGCTACACAGAAAAGCCCTGTCTCAAAAAACTAAAAGAAAAAAAAAAGACGTGGATATCTTTCGGAGAGTCATGATTTAGCCTACCACACGTATTGTATTGCTTCTGGCGTTGCCTTTCTGTACCAGAGAATAAAAACAGAAGGTTTGAGGGAGGGAGGTTGGGTTTATTGCTAAATTGCTCCTAAAAGGGAGTGGTGTTCTGTCACCTGATCAGATTCTGTGTCCTGAGCAGGCTTTGTTTTGTTTTGTTTTTTCACAGGGTCTCTTATTGTCCAGGCTGGCCTTAAACTCATTAAGTTGCTGAAACTGGCCTTGAACTCCTGATCCTCCTGCTTCTACCTCCACAGCGCTGGGATAATAGGCACGTGCCATACACAGGGCCCCAAGGCTTGAATCGTGGTCCCTATCCTACCCTAAAAGCACCAGTGTCTGGGATTCTCCTCAATTGGTTCACTTGGGTCAGTAAGAGCTATCTCAGATTTCGGAAGGCAGGCTTTAAATTCCTGTGGAGAGCTAAGTAGGAAGATTGCATGACTTAACTGAGCATTGGAGGAAGGAATGAGCAGCGTCATCCCTGGGGTCCCGGAAGAACGAACCTTGGTGGAACCACCCTTCTGGAGAGACTAGCTGAAGCCGGTCTACTAGTCAGGTTCCCCTGGTGTATACTTACGCATGTTGTCCTGGGACGGGGCTGGACTCTGGATGGCTACAGAGATGGCAGGGCAGCAGGTCCAGGTCCCATTCTGATCTGTACTGCACCAGGCTATGGTCCTGAAGCTGACTTAACCTCCCAGGGCCTTTCGGAAGCCTTCCCAAGGGAGTGCTCTTAATGAGCACAGGCCTGTAAGTGCTTGTCAGAGCTGAAAGCGGCACGCTGTCAGGCTGGGCCACCCAGGGTGACCTCAGGAATTTGTTCTCTCTGGCTCCTCACTACTGTCAGGAGCTTGTCACCCCACATACGCTTCAGTTCAACCTGAACACTACTGGAGAGGGATCTGTTTGTGTTCTCCTGGGTGGTTATGTCGGGGAGTGGAACAAAAAGGGAGCCAGTGAGGTGGGGATGAGTTAGGGACTCTGGAAGGAATCTTTCAAAGGCTGGATAGCTCATCTTTCCTTTTTCTTTTTATGCTCATTAGCTCTGCACTGGCCCAAATGTTCTAAAAATAGAAACCTAGCTTCCTCCAGGTCGGTGAGGTTGGTCTGAAGGAACAGGAAGAGGGATCGCTTGGGCAAAGGCCTGCGGCCAATGAGTGGAGGACCCAAGTGGACCTGAGTGGTCCTGAGTGGAGAGAGTGGAAGCGGCCTCTAGCTGAGCACATGTCAGTCAAGGGTGTCACTGTCTGTATGTTGCTCCCTACTGCTTCAAGGGATAGATGCTCTCAGCTTGTCTCTAGGCCAACTGTGTGCCTTGGAGCAAGTCACTGTGTCACCAAATCAATCTAAGGGTTCTGCTCATACAAACCTGCGCTGTCTTTTTATTTTCATTTCATTTATTTATTTTAGTTTTGAAATGGGTAGCCCAGGCTGGCCTCAAACAGACTGTGTAGCTAAGGTTATCCTTGAACTCTTTGTCCAACTTTCCCCACTACCTGAGTGCTGGGATCACAAGCAGATACCACTACCCTTGCCTTATTTTTATTTTTTAAAGGTTTCCTGTGGCTAGGTCATTTTTTTTTTTTGTTTACAAAAAAATGGTTAGTATTTATTTCCTAATGATTGAAAAAAAGAGAGAGGTCATAAGACTGGTGGTGTGGGCCATTGGTAGAGCACTTGCCTAGCTTTCACGAGATCTGGGTTCAATCCCCAGCACGACTAAACAGACAATTAACAAAACACGATAGTCCTTGAAGGAACCCGGCAGGAGCGCCATATCCCAGATTCTAGTCCAATGTCTACCTGACACTTGAACCATCTACATTCCCATTGACGCTTTTTCCCCCAACGTAGTGATCAGATCTCGTGCATGGCAGTACCCTCCCTGTTAACATGGGTCCATGCAGTAATGCCAAGGACTTGGAAAATGTACAGCCTAGACATTCATTATTAGACTGGAAGACGACGGAGGTGAGGGGTGTTGGTGGAACTACAGGTGAGCATAGCTGGGTAGGATGGGCTTGTTTTTCTCAGCTGAGAGTATCTGAGCTCTGTCTAGTTAAAGAGCGGGACTGTGGCAGAAGGCTGGAGTAAGCGCCCGGGACTTGGCTTCCGGAGGCAAGCTGATTTAGCTATACCTCACTACTCAGAGATAAAGGCAGCCCACAGTGGCTCCATGAGCAGGGGAGGGGCAGCCGACAGGGCCATGCATGGAAGTATCTAGTTTCTCTGGCTCTCCTTGTTCACCTGTAGGTTGACACTGGAGCCCCTGAAAGCACTTGGCCAACCAAGCATCTCCAACGTGTAGCCAGTTCTAATCTGAGGGCCGTAGCTGTTTCCCCTGCATCTTGGATAGAAAAATACAGTCGTGGTCCACTTGCCGCGAAGGGCTCTTACAGGTGGCAGGGCAGGGAAGCCTCTACCTACTCTACTTATGGCCCGTGCAACCTTCTCTTATACGTGTGTGTGAATGGTGTGTTTTAAAAAAACGCTTGCATGTGCGTTGGATACAAACTCTGAGGCTAAAGCCAGGGATACAGGCCTTGGTTTAAAAACGAGGAAACTGGAGGCCTCCAAGACTTGCCTATGATCACACAGTTAGTTTTGGGGAAAGGGGGGTCCCTATTGCTGTATAGATCTAAAACTTGAAGTTTAGTGAACGTTCTGTGTTCACAGAGATTGCAATTTAAAAGGACGTTGGCAGGCTGTCTTTTTAGCCTGCTGAGGAGTAGTAAACTGTTAAGGATGGATGCCTTTGGACAGATGAGAGCAGTAAGTATATCAAGCGCCTCTTCAAGTTTCTCGTGCTGGGTCACCAAGATGGATCAGTGGGAGAGGCCTGACAGCCCGAGTTCAATCCTGGGACCCACAGGGTAGAAGGGGAGAACAACTCCAGAAGGTTTTCTTTTGACAGTGTGGAAGTTTTCTTGTGTCCTTTTGCAGTCGTCCCCTGAGTTCAACCTCCAAGTCCCCGGCAACTTGTTGATTTAGTTGGCATTTTCTAGACTTGCTTGTAAGTGGTGCTGTACAATGTATACGGTTGTACTCAGCTTCTTTTCTTGAGTTTTGAATGAGTGTGTGTGTGTGTGTGTGTGTGTGTGTGTGAGAGAGAGAGAGAGAGAGAGAGAGAGAGAGAGAGAGAGAGAGAGCGCTTAAGGTTTCCTGAGATAGGGCCCCATACGGGCTGGCCTCAAGTGTAGCGGAGGAGGCTAGTTTTGATTGGATCTTCATGCTTCCACCTTGCAAGTATAGTGATCATGGGCGTGATCATATAGTTAGTTTCTTTTGCTTGACCTTGAGGTGTGTGAATAGGCTGCTGACCTAATCATAACCCCGGAACATAGCTTAGGAAAATTCCCCATTCTGCCCTCATTTCTAATTACACGTTAGGCTTTTAGACCACATTGGCGATGACGCAGCAGATTCTCAAACGTAAACACTTTTAAGTCTCAGAAATTGGAAATTCGAATTTCTTGAAGTCTTTAAGTGCTGTGGAAATGGACACGCACCGTGCCTTACTGAGTGTGGCGTGCCTGTGCCATCACGTGGCCACCTTGAACTCCAGCTGCCTCTGGCCAGTTGTTCTTGGAGCTTTGCTTTGTTCCCCACCACAGTCACGCCGGCTAAGATAGTGGCTCTGTGGGAGCCTTTGCTGTCCCAGCAGGCATTGTGTGTGTGTGCGCGCGCACGCGTGCGTGCGTGCGTGAGTGTGTGTGTGTGTGGGGCTTTCCCTCTGCGTGGGTATCAGACAGCTGTCTTTATCTGTCTCCACATACCCAGCAGGTATAGCCTATAGGAGTTTTGCCATCTGGGAACCGGAGAGACCCTGTTTTTCATCGCCTCCTTTCTCCTGCCTTGGTGTGCAGTATAAAAGCATGCCTGGGTTTGAGTCCTAGGCCTGCCCCTTATCACCCCGTGAACTTGGAGTGAATTTCTGAACACACCAAGCCTCGGTTTTCCTGTCTGTACTACCTCCCCCCCGCCATACACACATAAACACTGCCATCTAAACCTCTTCCTCTCAGGCCGTCTTCCTGCCTCAGCCGTCTGAGTAGCTGGTGCCACCCAAGCCCAGCTCTGCTGGTAAAATTCTGATAGTAATGAAAGACAGTTGTGCCTGTGAGAAGTGCCAATCCGTTCGAACAGAGGGAGAGTGCCTGGCATTCCCTCAGCCCTCTGTAATGAGACAGTGGCCGATATTATTTATTCTTCGTGGTGCTGGTGTGGCCTGGATGCCTGGCTACCCGGATGCCTGGCTATCCTGTGCCTTTATGTCTCCTTGCCCCCTCTGTGATCTGGGTTGCACAGTAGTAGATGGACAGAGGCCAGTGGTGTTTCTCAGTACTGCAGTCTGCTCCCTCGTGCCTGGCTCCCTCCAGAGGGTCTGAGTGGTGCCAGGCCAAGTAGCAGCAGAGACAGAGGAGAGCCAGCACCGCCCAAGCGGCTGGCTGTGATTGATGCCCAGGCTCAGGGATCCGATGGGGTACCATATGGCTGTCTACTGATTCCTCTCAAATGGAATCAGACTTGAGGCCCGGGAGGTGGGGGAGAAAAAGGGGCTGACTCAAGAGCAGGTCTCCTGTGTCTTTCTGCTCTGGGCAGGCTCAGCCCCAAGTAGGGCACAGAGTCAGTGCCAGGAGAAGGGTGCTTGCAGTGCCTGCAGGGACTAAAAGCCCTTGTCTTCTTTAAGGCGGAGCCTCTCAGGAACCACTGGGAATTTGCCCAAACACTTCTGGGAGAATCTTTCCCTCCTTGTGTCTGCTTGGGGGCTGGGTGGGTGGATGTGTTGGCTAGAACCCTCTGGGTCATCTCCCAAGGTCACATGAGTGTGGTCCTTTCTTCCTCCCGCCCCCTCTATTTATTTATTTAGAGTCCCGGCTGGCATTGAGCTCTTCATCCTCCTGCCTCAGTCTGCTGGTCCATTTTTCTAACACCCTTTTCCCTGGTGACTTGCATTATCTTCTTTTCCTCCTACTATGAGAGGAAGGTGTCCTGGATGACCACCTCCTGTGCCCACAGCGCCCCACTAAGTTCTGTGAGGTGGAGGAAACAGCAGATGTCATTTTCACTACTGAGCACTGCAAGAAGCTGCTTGATCTAGCCGGCTGCAGACTGTTTCCATCATCACTGGGGCGGCAGATGGATATCTTCTAGACCAGAGCAAATGTCCAGAGGCTTTGGGCTCTCGCCACATGTAGTGACACATGGTGCAAGCAGGCAGGTTTGCCATTCTGACCCAAGCAAAACTGGCTTTCTTGGCATTTTAGACTCGTGTCCTTTGCCTTCCTGTGCCTCAGTGGTTCCGACTATGAAGGACGTTGAATTCAGCCATTTCTCCGTTTGCTATCTGGCTCCAAGGTGACTTGGATAAGTGTGTTTCAACATCACAGGGGCATTTTTCGTGACTTTGTTTCTTTTCTGGGGCACTTGGATTTGTACCTTAACTTTTCCTTCCTTTTCCTCAACACTTTATTGTCAAAGAGCATTCTTCAGGGCATAGGGGAGTGGCTCAGTTGGTGAAGCACCTGCTTTGTAAGCATGAGAACCTGAGTTCTACCCTTAGCACCCACATATAAAGCTGTCTGTGGTGATACACGCTTATGGTCACAGTCCTGGGAGGCAGAGACAGGTGGATCCATGGAGCTTGCTGGTCAGCCTAGCCCAATGATGGGCCAGTTTCCAGTTTCCAGGGAGACCCCTGTCAGACACAAAGTGTATGGCTGCTGGGGGAGTGCACGTGAGGTTGTCTTCTGGCTTCCACATGCACACGTATGTGAACACTGCACATGAACACACACACACATACACAAAGCTCTTTAGAACTGTTGACATTCTAGAGAGTAAATAAATGGAAAGAAAGAAAGATATGAGGCAATTACAGCCATGGGGAGTCATTTAATGAGTATGCATTAGTGTAATTTTCCAATTGGTACGAAATGTGCTTGCTTTCCTGCAAAATACAACCAAAGTGCTGGTTAAATGAGAGAGGAGGCTCTGCCTGCAGCCTGGCACCTGGGTGAACACATGATTCAGGGATACCTTTTCAGTTACAGGGACATCTTCCCTTCAGCAGAGTTACCATGTGTTTATATAATGATATAATGCTTTCCCGTGTGTTTCCTGGCTCCTGTGGAAGCATAAATATTCTTGTATATAAAGCAACCTTGGCAGCAAACTCTCAGGACTAGGGCTGTTTCTATGCAGGGGTGAGAAGCTGAAAGAGTCACCAGCTTGAGTCTGCAGAGTGCCTAGGGCAGGCCGAGGGCACAGGCGAGGGACAGTGGCAGCTGCATGCTCTCAGGTGTAGGTGTGTGGCTGGAGGGAGCTCGTTTGGGAATCAGGTAGCTGAGTTGTTTAGAACCCTGCTTCCTTGGAGCCTGTGGCCCCATTCAGAAATATTTACTGAGAGCATTCACTCTCTAAATGTTTACTCTTTGGTCCTGGGAAGGAAGCACTTGGAGAGCAGGAAGGAAGTGTGTTTCCATAACTGCTGTTGTGTACAGTGCTTTCAGCCACAGAGCCATGTGCAGAGCCCTGCAGGGTCAGCTGGAGTCCCCAACCCATGCTGGCTACAGACTTGCATCTTACTCTGCCTCTCGTGGCCGCGCCTGCCTGCCCATCCTTTCTCCTCTTTGTCTGGTTACCTTTGGTTCATTTCTGACAGTGCAGCTGTGGCACACTTAACTGTTCTTCCTTTCCTCTTTCCCTCTCTCTGAAGCCTTGTTAAACATGACCCGTGAAACAAACCAGGCAAAAGGGGATCCCTACATCCCCTTCCGAGGACACAGAGTAAGCTGCCCAAGGTCCTCTAATAGCTTTTTAATGAGATGTTTCCTTTGTGATGTGATTTTTCAGAAAAACAGAAAGTATAGACACTTCATTGCATCTTTGTAGCAGCTGTGGAAGCTTATTATAATAGGAGCTGGGAGGACGGATATAATTAGATATCATCTCCCTTTCCCTGGGACACTGGCACACTCGTGTGAAAGAAAGAAACTTATGATCATGTGGTACATCCAGTACCAGGGATAAAAGACACATCTGTGGGCTGGGGATGGAGATCTGTTAGCAGAGTGCTTGGCTAGCATTGCCCTGGGTTCAACCCCCAGAACTATGTCAATGAGAAATGTTGATGAATATCTGTAATTTTAGCACTTGGGAGATGGAAGCAGAGAAGGATCAGAAGTTTAAGATTATCCTCAGGTACATAGCAACGTTGAGGTTAGCCTGGGCTACATTGGACAGGAGGAGGGTGATATGAACAGCTGAGCAAAGAGGAAAACATGAGTTTGAGATGCAGATATAACAGGATCATACACGGTCTTCTTTGGGAGGAGCAGGGGTTCGAAAGATTTTATATTACAAGTGGAGCATTTCTGACCCAAGAACCCAAACTCTGAAATGCCCTAACGTGTGTGACTCTGAGCATAAACATGATGCTACCTGTGACAGATGTCATATCTGACCTCAGTACACAGAGGCACCCAAAATCCGTGCAGTGACCTGCAGGGTGTGCATGTGCTGTATGGAATATACGTGTATTTCATGTTTAGATCAGGGTCCCCTCCCCGAGAAATCTCATCTGATTTGTGGTTACCCTAAACTGAAAGCGCGTTTAATGTGAGGTTCTCCTGGTCCCAGCATTTTGGATAACAGATGGCAGAACTGGACGTATTGTGAGATCCAGCTTGTGGGAAAATCCTCCAGAGGGAGAAGAAAGGCTCAGAAGTGTGTAACTGGATAACTAGCACAGTTTAACTGCCCCAGACCCTCAGATCAAATTGAAGAGAAGTAAGAGCAGTAAGGGAAGTGAGGCTGTCAGCATCTAACAGGTCGCCCATGGCTGTCAGTATCTACCAGGTCGCCCGTGACTGTCAGCATCTAAGAGGTCGCCCATGGCTGTCAGTATCTACCAGGTCGCCCGTGACTGTCAGCATCTAACAGGTTGCCCATGGCTGTCAGTATCTATCAGGTTGCCCGTGACTATCGGTATCTACCAGGTCGCCCGTGACTGTCAGCATCTAAGAGGTCGCCTGTGACAGCAACAAGTCTTAGGTTGGTTGACCACCTGTCTAGACCACAAGGTCTTCAGTCTTCTCCTTCCTGGTACTTGCCCAAACTCAGGCTCTAAGAAACAAGGTTGCCTGTGTTTTAAGGTTTGCCTCTGTTTTGAGAGGCATGACTTGAGCATTCTCTGGATTAGCCGCATGGAATCTCTCTCCTTTTCTTCTCCAGATTCTCTTTCTTTTTATTTTCTACTTTGAGACAAGGTCTCACTCTTACAGCCAAGGCTAGTCCCACAGTCCTTCTGGCTCTGCCTTCCGGGTGCTGGGATTCCAGGCATCACCATTCAGCCCAGCCTGCTGTCTTTTCTTTTGCTAGGGTTCCCTACTGCTCCTGTTTGCATCTCACCCTAGAGAAGACAAACGCCATTTGCTTAGGTCTGTGGGAATGACAACCCCTGAGGAGGAGGGTGGGATTGGGTGGGGATGTGCTACAAGTGGAGAGCTAGGAGAACCACAGATGTGTCATCTACCCAACCACTAAGGTGAGAACGAGGTATATTCTCCTCAGGGGCTGAAACTGGGCTTTTGAGATGAATGACCAAGTTCGAGGCCTGGCTCTGTTGCTTTCTGAGGATGTGGTTTTATCGTGTGACAGAACTTTTCTGGGGAGACGCAACCCAGGTCTACTCACCCAAGATAGGAAACCCACGACAGACCAAAGTACAGATACCACCAAAGTCCAATGTGGTGAACCAATGAGTTTTATTGGGGTTGTTTACAGGAACATGGGTGAGAGGTTGCTTACAGCAACAGAAATGACTCAAAGACAGCTGCAGCACCAAAGCCCACCCTGGCATGGGTCAGAAAGCTGGGAACCTGGAGCACACTGCACAGCCTGCAGGCTGCTCAACAGATCGGAGAGTGTCTTTCCCAGATGCCTCAGTTGCTCTAAACCTCTTCCAGGCAGCTGGTATGGTCTCAGAGTCTTCTTTGCTGATCAACTTTTATTGCTTATGCTGGCCCGGAGGGGCCTAGTGAATCTGGTCAGTTTCAAGGACTTCCTGAAGCTATTTTGAGTTGTTTACCTTCTGACTTAAGGAGCTTCCCTGCTAGATGGAATGTTTCAATTTCCGAGGAAACTTCCACAAGAGGTTTTGGACAAGTTACTTCTGTAGGTTGGGTGAATCTAACTGAGGAAATGGATACACACAGGAAATCCACAAAAAGCCACCTGCATAAAAGCCATGATATACAAAATGCTGCTTATTAGTTACTGTCATCAGTTGGGCTTAGTACTCTGAGCTCTGATAGGGTGTCTGTGTCCCTCCCCAAGCTCCCTTGTTTCAGAGGATAGTGTGGCACATGGTGAGGACAGCTGGAACTGTGGACTGCTTCAGCCCAGAGGAATACTTCCTCCTGGAGGCCTCTCTTTTCACTTCATCCGTTTTGGGAAGTGGGGATGTGAGTCATAAGGAGTTAGCAAGTGGTTTTGGGAAACACATTTTGTGACACAGCGCGTACAGCGAAAAGTACGTGTCGTTGCTTCCGTCAGCTGCTGTCAGAAGTTACCACACGTGGAACAGCTTTGAACACCCAGTGTTAATCTAACAGTTTGGGGGTCAGGAGTCCAAAATGAGTTAAGGGGTTGTTTTCTTGCTCTGGTTTTATTTTTCACTGTAGGGTCTGGCTATGTAGCTGGGCCACCCTTGCATTAGGTTTGCCTCTGCCTCCTGATGTTGGGATTACAGGCATGTGCCACCACACCTGGCTCCAAAGGGTGTCTTACCGGCTTCCATCAAAGTGCAGACAAACAGGTGTTGCTCTGGGAGAGACTCCGTGCTTGCCTTTCCCAGCCCTCTGGGGGAGTCTGCCTACATGTTATGGCTGATGGCACCACGCTCAAAACCCATTGGTTCGACATCTGCCCTATGACCCATCATTATTTCTCTTCCCCTGCCTCTGACACTTCTGCCTCACTCTTTCCCTTCTAAGTACTGCTGCGATTGCACCTCCGCAGGTTAGGAAACTTAGCTTAACCACCCTTGTAAAGTCTCCTGTGGAGTGGAGGTGCTGTCCCAGGTTTGAGGATTAGGGCCTGAGCAGCTTCGGAAGGCTCTTACTCTGTCAGCTACAGCCTGTGCTCTGCATTTCTACCTACTCTGTGACTCTTGTCACAATTTTATCTCCTGTCACTATTACTGCTCATTTGCTGCTTTATTACTCTTTTTTCTTCTTTTTTGAATTTTCCTGTATATCCCTGGTTATCATGGAACGCTTTCTATAGACCAGGCTGTCCTCAAACTAACAGAGATCTACCTGCCTCTGCCTCCTGAGTGCTGGGACTAAAGTCCTGTGTCACCAAACCTGGCGTATTAGTCTTAATTTTAATTCCCAACCCTGATATTTTCAGCGAACCTTTGCTGAGTGTCTACTGGGGGGCATCTTTTAAATACACAGCATCTTATTTTGTGTGTCACTGCAAGCCCATGAGGCTGGAACAGCACCCATTTTACAGGTGAGAGCACAGCCAGGAAGCAGTGAAACCAGGATACAGAAGTCAGGTGGCTTACTGACTGGCCTCTCGTTTGTTTGTTTGCTTGTTTGTTTGTTTCGTAGTTCTGGGCGATTGAACCTCACACATGCTAGGTAAACATTTAGCCACTGAGCTACATCTCAAGCCTTCTTTTTAAAAAAATTTTCTTAAATTCTTTAAAATTTATTTTTAACATTTGTGTATTTATTTGTGTGTTTGCATGAGAGCTGTCTCGCCCTAAATTTAAAAAAAAGATTTTTTGAGATTATATTATAGTTATATTATTTCCCCTTCTCCGTCCACCCTCAAAATTCTCCCACTTATCCCTCCTTGCTCTTTCAAATTCATGGCTTCCTTTTTCATTCATTGTTACACACACATACACACACACAAATACACACACATACACGTATATTCCTAAATACATGGGTGCAACGTGCTTAGTCTGTATAATATTACTTATTTGTATATTTTTATGTACAAAGAGCTAGCATGATCCCTTTCACTGGGTAAATGTTCTTGAATAATCCATTCTTAGAAGGCCATTTAGTTCCACTTAATGAAGCCTATGTGTTATGGTTTAAGTAAAAATGCTTCAGGTCCCTGAGTGGTTACAGTGGGCATTGAGCTGTGAGACCATGCCGCAGGTCCCCGAAGTGGCGGCAGGCAGCAGGCAGCAGGCCCCAAGAGCAGCCAGTCCCAGGCAGGGATGGTGCAGTTCCCCAAGTGGCTGCAGTGAGCCACAAGGGGCAGCGAGTCCCAGGCAGGGAGCCGCAGCCCCAGCGGGTGAGAGACAGAGATGGATAGGCACGCCATGCAGAGTGAGGTTGGATATTTATTTAGTGGGTTAAGGAGGGGAAAGAGGAGAAAGGAAGAAGAGCAGAGAGAGAGGCAGAGAGAGAATGAGAGAGAGAGAGAAAAACAGGGGGGAAGAGTAGAAGGGAGAGACAGAAGCTGCCTCTGAGAGAGAGAGAGAGAGAGAGAGAGAGAGAGAGAGAGAGAGAAGAGACGAGACTCAGGCTGCAAGCAGAAAGGAAAATCTGCCTGCCTCAGCGGACGGGGGTGGTGGGGGAGTGGGCAGGGCTTGTCTCTCAAAGGGACAGGACAGACCATTACCCTATGTCCTTTGTACTGGGGAAACATGAGGGTTCAGCCTCTGGTTCCAGATCGGCCTTGGCTGGTGTAGAGACAGCCAATGTGCACCTAGCCTTATTTTTTGCTGGTGTCTCCAGGGGAGCTGCTGTTGACTGTCTCCCCAAGGAGGGAAATGACTGAATGAGACTTCAGCACCCAGGGTGCTGGCCTCTAACCGGTGGTCTGTGAGGTTTGGTGAGTAACAGGAGGCAGGAAGCTCGAGTTCCAAATAAATAAGGTGATATCCCTAGATTACACAGAACTGAGGTCATGAGGGCAGCCTGGTTGGCCCCTTGGTTTGGTTTGTTTCTGGGTCCCACCAGCTGCCTTGTGGTTGACTGCCTAGTGGTGTAGATTGGATTGACAATGCTGCTTGCTCTCTCCCTTATGGAAGTGTGTGTGTGTGTGTGTGTGTGTGTGTGTGTGTTAGGGGAGGATAGGCACCGGGGAGTTCTTGGAGTCACAGATCACCCAGTGCCTGCCATCTATGCAGCTTCTCTGTGCTGCTGACACTGAATGAGGAGCAATGGTGTAGAAACAGCAGGCACACCCTTATTCCTGTGGCTTCACTCAGGGACTCCCTGGGCAGAACACGTTGTCTTTGTCTGGGACTGAATTTGTGGTCAGACTGATGCAGGTTCTAATCCCTACTCCCTACTTCATTTGGGCAAGTTAACAAAATCCCCATGAGTTTCAGTGTGATCTTCTCTTAAATGCAGGGGATGGCATCCACTCCAAAGAATTGCAGCAATTGATGAAATGAGAGAGTGTGTCTAGGTGGAGTCAGCATGAAGCCTGAGCCCGATGGCAAGTAGACAGTGAGTGACAGTCGGGGAAGGGGCCTGTCTTTAGAACCACAGCATTGAGAGATATGCAGAAGGGAATTCTGAGTACAGATGGGATTTTTCTCTTTGTTTGGGTTGTTGTTTTGAGTCTGAGTCTCGTGTAACCCGGACTAGCCTCCAACTCACTGTATAGCCAAGGAAGACCTTTAATTTCTTCCCTCCTTGGAGTGCTAGGAATACACTCAAGCATGCACCAAGATGCGTGGCACATTTTGCTTTCTTTTTGCTGCCCACCCTGTTCAAGATTCTCTGGTCTCAGCCTCTCCGTTGTTGGAGCTATGGGCTAGACCCACCACACCTGGCCAAGTGAAGATAACAAGCCACTCCAATTCTTTCTTAAGAGATTGTAAGTCTTCCTCTCTCTCCACCCCTTGAGGATGGAAGGCCTGTGGCCAACTCTAATAGCCCTCTGTGAAACGGGTGACTGACTGAATTCTGGGGAGGGACTGGAAGGTAAAGGGATCTGCCTTTGGAATGTGGGAAGGCTCTCTTCCAAAGACCACAGGAGCCACACCACCGCTCTTGCTAGCCTTTCCATGTGCACAGAACTGGTGGTCTTCCTTACCAAGAAGGATCTGTGGTCAGGGGTGATAGCACACACAGGCCTGGAATCCCGGCACTTTGGAGACCTCAGAAGTTCAAGGCCATCCTTGGCTGCATAGTGAATTGAAGGCCAGCCTAGAACTGAGGCTGTGCCTAAGAACAAAACAATAGCAACAACAAAACAAATAAAAGAAAAAAAAACCTCATAAAGCTGAGCTACTAGCACAGACCTGTAATCCCAGCAGGAAGGGTGTCACTGTAGGAGAATGGTGAGTTCAATGTCAGCCTGTGCTGCCTGGGGAGGTCCTATCTCAACAAAACAAACAAACAAAATAAGGGCTGGGAGTGTAGCTTTGTGATAGAACTCTTGCCTACAGTGCACAATGTCCTGGGTTTGATCTCTAGCTTAGCAAAAACAAATAAGAAATAAGAACAAAACCAGAACCCACAACACGTTGGCTGGGTTGTGATAATAACACAGGATGCCCATGGGAGCCAGCTTGTAGGTAGGACTGGAAAATCAGCTGGGCCATAAACATCAGCCTCCCAGAGATCTCAGGCCTGAAGTGCCCTTCATGCCTCAGGAGGTTCTTGTTCCAGTGGAAGGTCACAATCTTACCTGCGGAAGGGGACAACACTGCCCCCTTTGCCTCTGAGGCAGGGCAAATTATTTCATCTGTCAGTCATGGCAGGGGGCAGTAAGTGTAGGAGCGGGGTGTGGAGCCGGGTAGGGTGGCCCGGGCAGGAGTTGGGTCTCTATTGATATGAAGGGTCCCAGTACTTTGAGCCTCAGGAGACCTGGAGTCACAGAGAAATTTGCACTGTGACAGGCAGCCCACCCTGAAGACACAGAGGGTTGCATCTTAGAACACGAAGTTGTAATTTTATAAAAAATTCTTTCTCTTTGCATCTTCTGTAGCCAGGGAAACTGCCCCTTGCTTTTTCCAGGTCATCTGGAAGTAGTAGTGCAGGGCTACAGACACTTAATTTGGAGGATGCTTGACAAGGTAAGGAAGAGGCTTAGAGCAACAAAGATTCACTAAACCGTGGTCCTGACAGGTTCCCAAGATTTTGTTGTGTTGGTAGTTTTACTCCAGAGAGGAGCAAGACCTGGCCTCTGACTGTAAGAAGCACGTGACTTTGTTATGTGATAAGATCGAGGGAAGGGAGTGTATCTCCCCTCTAATCTGCAGGCTGCTTCGTGAACTTGGGAGGCTTATCGGGGACTTTCAGAGGGAGGTTATCTTTGTTAGGGGGAGAATCGGGTCTTACTTCACAAGGACAAACAACCTTGAGAAACCAGTGGCCCCGGTGACACATTCTGCCCCTTAAGGCCCCATGCTCCAATGCTCTGGTTTCTACTGAACATGGCTGACTTTCCTTAAGAAGCATCAAGTGTTCCACTTGGACTCAGAAACAAGTCGTGGGGACCAGGCTGGGCTACCCTGTAGAGATGAGGGTCCCCTTTAGGAGTCAGTCCGGTGGCTTTTTCCTCATGAACACGTCCCAGGGATGTTTAGGAAGATTGGCTGCATACGGCTAAAGCATGCACAGCAGTGAGCTGATGGGGGGTAGCCAGGGCCTCAGCAGAGGTTGGCTTTAAGCACCTGCTTGCTAAGCAGTCCCTCATGGGAGCGGTGCTTGTTGTGACTGCTGTCTACACACATAATGGGGAGTGGGGACCAGTGTGTTGGAGGTAGAGAGTGGGGATGGGTGACTTCTCAGAGGCAGCAATGAAAAGGGTGGCAAGAAAATCCAGTGTGACTGAGCCAGTGCACAAGTGCAGCCCTGAGGAGGAAGAAAAGGAGCTGTTAAGCTAACGAGAGTGGGAACGCATCTCCTCAAGATTCCCAAGGATGGCTTGGAACTCCTAATAGGACTGGCGTGTGTGTGAGTTGTAAATCAGCCTTGAACTCCTTACGAGAGAAAATTCTAGAAGAGTCGAAATTGTCACTATAGTTTCTGAGGAAGGGGTTGACCGATATTACAGCATTTATTTTTAGTAACAAATCCAAGACTCTTTCCCTGTTTGGTGCTCTTGGCTCTGGAGTTGCTCTTTTTCTACAGGGAGCTTCCTCCCCAGTCAGACAAGGAAAGATCAAGGTGAAGGTGCAGAGGTCTCCATCGGGGTCCGGCAGCCATCTCAGCTTTCATCTTTTCTGAGACAGGGTCTCAGTAGTCCAAACTGACCTCAGAGAGCCACGGATGACCTTGGACTTCGGATCCAGCTACCTCTGCCTCCTGAGAATGCTAAGAATATAGAGTGTGACACCATTCCCAGTGCTGGGAATTGAACCCGGTGCTTTGTGCGCCAGGCAAGGCCTCTAGCATCTGCGCCTGGAGCACCGTCTCAGAGCTACTTGATGTCATATGTCCAGAATGCCCTTCTTCTTTCTGATAATTTCCTGCTGTAGTTTTCCTTGGTTGTTGTTTTTGTTTGTTTTTAACACACGTTTATTGGGCATACACAGTACTAGGATCTGAAAGATACAAATACAAACTGCCCTCTGCCTTTTTTGTACTCCCAGCCAGGTGGGAACAAGAAAAGATTTAAAACATAGAAGAGAGATGAGAGAATAATTAGCTGGCGCTCTGCTCGGTGCTTGGAAACAACAGAGCTGTGGGGTCATTCGGGAGCTAGAAGGTGGTGGTTGGGTTTTTATTTCTCCCAAAGTAGTAAAATCAAACTCCTACTGGTTTCTGAAAGGCATTGGAAGTGTGTGTGTGTGTGTGTGTGTGTGTGTGTGTGTGTGTTCACAGCTCAGGGCCTTGTGCATGCTAACCAAACCATTTACTGCTGAGCTCCACCCTCCACGTCAGCAGCTCTTATGTTCCATTCCCCAGCATCAGCACCCTTTAAACCCAGTCTGTCAGTGTTGATGACCCCATTTACAAATGAGGAAGTGGAACTCAAAGGGGCTGTTGGGCATGCCCTGTGGGTTTAGGGGCATCCCTGGTCTCTAACCTGAATTTTCTCTGCTCTGAACATTTCCTTACACCTAGGGTTACAGGGCTTTGGTTTTGGCTTGGCTGGTTTATTTCTGTTCCTGGATCACAGCTTTAAACTCACACAGCAAGCTCCCACACGCACGCTCACTGGCAAACAAACCCTCCTGGCAACACAGCCAGCTGCTGTTTCCTGTGTTTAGAGACCACATTGCAGGGAAGT
Source organism: Ondatra zibethicus (assembly GCA_004026605.1). Lineage (NCBI taxonomy): Eukaryota > Metazoa > Chordata > Mammalia > Rodentia > Cricetidae > Ondatra > Ondatra zibethicus. The sequence continues at coordinate 21,328 of PVIU01009187.1, forward strand.
GTTTTAAGAGTTGTTTTGAGTGTTGTGTCTGCTCCTCCATGCAGAAGTGTGCACGCTGCTTCTGAGAGAGAAGGTGACGTGAATGCTCAATGTTATGTGGTAGCCTTCAGGTGCTGGAGGATTTGTGTATCGGGACGAGCCCAGAGCCTTTGTTCTGTGTGGTGTGAAACCATGCAGTTTATAAAGTCTGTGGGCTGTGAGGTCAGAGTTCTCGAGCCTCCTCCGACTCTGGGTAAGACAGTTTATGTCTGGGTTGCCCATCTGTGTGACAAGTTCTCCAGAACTGCAGATAGCACCTCCGGAACATTCAGTGTCGCACGGATCCCTTATACCCCCTCAGAGATGAATAGGGTGCTTCTGCCTCAGTAGATCTCAGGGTTGTTGTGAAACAAGGGGTGCGTCCTGAAAGGGGACCGTCCTCTAGTTTTCCTCTGGGACAACAGAGACTCCATAGCTTGCTACATGCAGACAGGTGCCAGCTCACGCTCGTCGTGTGTCTACTATGGGCTGCTTTATGCTTTTATCAATCCTGAACCAAGGAGTAACTAGCATTCTTGTCCTGCAAATGAAACAAACCAACCAGATGTATGCAAAGGTATCCAGCTAGGAAGTGTGCTCTGGTTTTAGATTTCTTCATTATTTGTTACTGTTTGTTATTCTATATTCCGCCTCACCCTGCCCTGACAGCCCCCTGAAGCCACATTCCTTGCTATCAAATTGTCTTCCCTTCCTTCCCCTGGGGCTCCCTTCTGTGGTTCTGAGCTGGCTGTCAATCCGGAGTTAATCACAGTCTGGCCACCACTTGCCTTTGCAGCTCCTGTGCACCCAGCTTGCGTCACTGTCACGCGGGCAGTACAGCTCAGCTACCTGTGACTACTCAAGGGCTTGCCGTTTTAGCACTTCAGGACCCTGCACAAACTTGTTGATAAAATAATGAATGTCTTCTCTCTGGGTGCATATTTCTCTCTTTGTTGAGACCTCTGTTCATTTGCTTTGCTTTTGAGCTGTGTAACAGACCGACCTTGAACCCACTGTGTAGACCAGGCTAGCCTCAAACTTATGATCCTTTTGCCTTAGTCTCCCCACTGGCAGGATTACAGATGCGTGACACTACACCCTGGTTAGCTAGGTTTGATCTTATCCAAGCCTTTCAGATACTTTGCTTTTGAGACAGTTTCTCAGGTTGTACCGCTCATTTCACACTTCTCCACCTTCCTCTCTCCATAGTCCTTCCTAGATACAATGCGTGTGTGTGTAATCACGGAGAGTAATGTCCCATGTAATCAGTTAGGGAAACAGAAAACTCTGAGACATTCCTCTCAGTGATTATAGTCCAGTCTTGGAAATTGACGTAAGTCACCTGCGAGTGTTCTGGAAAGGGGTGTGGTATGGCGTATATACTATGAGCTGAGGCATTGTATTCATGCACACACACACACACACACACACACACACACACACACACACACACAAACAGGCATTGCCAATTTGTTATTTAGTTATTTAAAGGATTTCTTTCTGTGTGCATATGTGCGTGTGTGCGCACGCCTGTGGGAGTTTATGTGCATCACATTCTTGACGGATGATCACAGAGGCCAGAGGGCATCAGCTCCCCTGAACTGGAGTTATAGATGGCTGCGAGTTGCCTGGTGTGGGTGCTGGGAACCGAACCCAGGACTTTTGGAAGGACAGTAAATGCTCTTGACCGTTTTGGGTTTTGGTTGGTTTGGAATTCCTGATTCTCTGGCTCCACCTCTCAGTCTATGGAAAAACAGTTTTGCTTCCTTGCTGACTGTAATAGCCAAATGACCTTCTAAAGAGTACTCCTGTGAATTAAGGAGTTTGAGAGCAGATAGGAAAAAGCTGGGAAGGATGCTATAGTGAAGGTGTGGGCACAGATATGGCTTCCTCAGTATCTGCCCCCCCCCATCCCTTTCACTAGCTGAAGGCTAGTGTCCACCACTCTTTCTTTCTTTCTTTCTTTCTTTCTTTCTTTCTTTCTTTCTTTCTTTCTTTCTTTCTTTCTTTCTTTCTCCTTTCCATTGTGGCTGCACTCAGCCTACATCTGTCTGGCTGGACCACATTCCTCTGGGCCAAGGTGACCAATAAGGAAACAGAAAGCCCAAAAGTGAGAGGGAAATGCCTGCAGCCTGGAGGACTGGTGACAAAGACTACATCACTTTCCAGTCCTCACTAACCGCTTTCCTATATTGGCCATGCTCATTTGCTTGTCACTCACCGTTGTGGGTGATGGCCCTTTGGCATAGCCATGGTCAGCTCCCAGGACCTTCTTCCTTGAAGCTGAGAGTGACCTTCAGGACCAATGAATGCCTGGGATCAGAAATTCTCAGTGCTCCACGCAGTGACCAGCAGGAGAGAGGGCTGCTGTGCTCCACCACCTAAGTGTAGAACCTGGCCTGACACTCCTTTTGAAATAGAGTAGAATACAATCCACCATGAGTGAGTGCGGAGAGTGTCCATTTGTGGGGTATGGTCTGAGGAAAAGTTACCACACACGGGGACTCAGAAGGTTGAGCTGTAGCCCCTGCTTTTCGCTTGTGGACTGGGTAGTGCTGAGTGATTTATCTGTTCTGTTTCAGACAGCACGCATTATAGTCTTACTGTATACCAAGAATGGCTTGGAGGGTGGGTACATGGGAATAAACCGAACCTCAGCCCTCAAGTACCTCAAAGTCCTAAACACACAACTCGGACTGTGAAGAGGACTGTGTGGTGCTAGCTAAGAGACCCACTCAGCCCACTTAGGAACTGAGGAAAGCACTCCAAGGAGGTGCTCAGGCCAAGGAGCTTGAGAGGACAAGACGGTAGGCAATTGTATGTGTTGAAGATGGCAGTTGAAGACTGAGAAGGCAGAGTCGTTGTGCACACAGGCAAGATGGGTAAGACATGTACACAGCCCAGGCGTGCATTCATGAGGTATGTGATGGGGCAGTGAAGCTAGGGAGACAGCAAGAATCACATTTGTGCTAAGCCTTCCAAACAGACTGAAGGCCACTGAGCAAGTTCATGGTCTGCCAGATCTGTCTGAGAGATCCCACCCCTGTTAAAAGTGTCAAGTTCCATTCCAAATCCACTAAACGAAAGCTGTCACTTTAGTAAATTCTCCTGAGGATTAGCATGCACTGTAGGCGTTTTATAGCTGAAGGGTTCATATCCCTAGATTGAACCGCCGACCTTGTATTAAAAACATTCAAAATCCAGTGAAAGCCATGGGTATAGTTCAATTATTAGCACATTTGTGTGGCATGTGTCATCCCTAGTGTCACAAACAGAAACAAACAAGGTGTGCCAGGCATGGTGGTGCATGCCTGTAATCCCAGCACTAGGATGCTAAGGGTCACTATAACTTTAAGGCTAGACATAGGTGCTACATAGTCTTAAAAAAAAAAAAAACCTCAGGTCTGAACATGAAGGATGGTTTTCTTATCATTATTGTGTAATCAACTGTTGATGTAGCATTTCTATTTTTCATAAATATCCTAGAATGATAGAAGGCGTAGGGAGGCTGTGTGTGGGATACTTGCATATACAAAGCACCTGTGAGAAGACTGAGCTCTCATGACCTGGGCATCTGTAGCTGGTCCTGGAGCAGGGCAGTTGCCCTCGGACACAGCTGTTTGTTCACACTCCAGACCCCTTGCTCTACACCAGTTGTTCCCAACCTTCCTAATGCGGTGACCGTTTAATACAATTCCCCCAACCATAAAATTATCTCACTGCTGCCTGACAACTAACTTTGCAACTGTTATAAATTGTAATGTAAATATCTGATCTGCGACCCCCAAAGAAGTTGGAGCCCACGGAGAACTGCTGCTCTACACTAAGGGACAGCAAACTTTATGAAGAAGCAGAAAGAATATTCTAGGCCCCATGAATCAGGTGGTCTTTTTGGTGTCGGCTCAATGCTGCTGTTATAAAACAAGGACAGACCATACACACACACACACACACACACACACACACACACACACACACACGAGTGTGCAGGGCTCCAGTAGGTAAGCTTATTGAGTCTGGTTTAATGTAAGTTTTATGTAGTACAAAGTTTTATTCTTTAAAAAAAAATTAAAACATAAAAACTGTTCTTTGGGACTGGGGAGAAAAGCAAGTGGTGAGTTGGGTTTGGCCAAGGGCTATTGTTTGCTGACCCCTATCTAGAAGATTCCAGACCCTCAGTTTTCAAATAATACCTCCTGGCGTAGATAATTCAGAGAGACTGTGAAAATCAAATGCGTTGGGAAGGTACCTACACCAATCCTGTATTTTTCAGGTAAGGAAATGGAGGTCCAGAGCCGGAGTGTGGCTCGCTCATGGGCGACCAGCCCCTTCCCCGCTAGGACTCAAGCAGGCAGCTGAATTCCAAGCAGAGATGATTTGAAAGGAGAACAGAATTTAAAAGGCAAAATTAACTTCCTTTTCTGACATGTTACAAATGGCTGCTTATGAGCTGTTCAGCGTCAGAGTTGCTTTGTCAATGTCAAATGCAGTTAGCAGCCAGTCTTGGGAAAATACATTGCGTAGGGCAAGGAATTTTAGCACCTGAAATAACACATGGATGCTCAAATATATGTATCTGAGGTAGGGCCATGCTATATAGCCCTGACTGGTCTACCTCTCCCTGTGTAGCCCAGGTTGTCTTTGAACTTGCGGCTACCTCTTACGTCAGTGTCTCTAGAGCTGGGTGATGAACATTAACCCCTACACCATGCTAAATGAAGCAAAATGAAGGCTAGGTTAAATGTTATTCCCATCTCAAAGTTTGGCTATAAATTATTTCATTTAAACATCTATGTTTATTGAAATCTTGCTGTTCAGAGTAGTGATCATTTATTGTGAAGGTTATTTAGAAAGAATAACAGTTTTCTACGTTCTCTCACCCAGACCGGCAGCGCACTGGAGTGACCTTTTGTTTTCTGAGTCAGGGTCTGCTTACGTAGCCCAGGCTGGCCTGGAACTCAAACTCACGAGTTTTCTGCCTCAGGCTCTTAGTAATCCATTCTGTAGCAACACTCAAGACTGACTAAAATAAAAGAAGTCAACCAAAAAGTCCACTTCTTCTGAAGTACAGATTGTCAGCTTCATCTCTTTTTCTGGGTTTCAGTCCATTTTCCCAGGCAGACAGAAACAGTTGCTCACATTGGAAATGGAGTTTTGCTCTCTTCCACTTCTGCTTCTTTGCTTTTTGTATACAAAAGGATAATGCTGAGATTGATGATATAGGTCTGGGCAAGCCCGAGGGAATGATGACTTCTGAACTCAGATCCAAGGATCTCACTATGGATGTGTTCCAGTTGCCCTCGAATGAAGCACCAGGTCCTGACACGCAGGAGCTTGCTCATCCATTGTTTGGGTGTCCTGGGTCTTTGTTCTTCTACTGGACACCCAGCTAGTACTCGGCCCTATGAGGCAACAGGTGCAGGCTTCCCTTGCACGCTTCTGTTTTGCACACGCGCATATCCTTGGGGCTTGCTGGACAGCTGGACAGGCAGCCTGGATCAGCAAGTTCCAGGTCGAGGGGGGAGTGGGGAAGGAGGGAGGAAGGGAAGGACCCTGTCTTGAAACTTGGGTGGCGAATGACTGAGGAAGACATCCAAGTTAACCTCTGGCCTCCAGGTACCTGTATGTACATGTAAACACACACACACACACACACACACACACACACACACACACACACACACACGTACGTACGTACGTACGTATGTACGTACGTACACTCAGAGACTGAGAGAAGCCTGTTATGCCCTTAGGGAGGAGATGCAGAGAGAAGCCTTTGACTATTATCCCACAGTCTCCATCATTCTGGGCATTTGTGATCTGAGATGCCCTGCCTAGGTTCGGGAACCTTGTGTTGAGCATAGCAGCAGTGAGCTGACTCATCTCTGCCATCCAGGGTGGCCCAGCTGTCAGGACCAGATTGGCCTGTGCCTCCCCCCATTTCCCTCCCCCACCCCATTTGCCCTGCTTTGTCAAAGAAAAAAAAAGCCATGGCTTGTGAATCATGTGCCTTCATGGAGCCACTCAGAAAGCTCAATGGGCACGGAGGGGTGGGGGTGGGGTGGCATATTGTCCTCCTAAGTAGAGCCCTGCTGAGTCACTTTGAGGCCTGGCACAAATTGGTTTTTTTCTAAATAATTAATCATAGCAGTTTTCATTTATTTAGTAGCTGACACTGTGGCTGGCCCAGCAGAGCCACCGGTGCTATCGGACACCCATCCCAGCTCCGTGTGGCCTGTCGCCTTCACTTGAGAGACGGTACCCTGCCTTCACGGTTCTGTGAGGCAGACACTAGTAACATCCCTGGCTTATAAACAAAACAGAGAGGTACAGGGGAGTTTGCTTGTCCCAGGTGAGGAGCAAGGACTGAGTCCTAGCCTTGAAAATCCTTTTTTCCCTTCCAGTCTGCCTTCTCTGAGCCCCGCCCCGTGCCTTCTTTTCTTGGCACTGGAGACTGAACTCAGGATTGGCCTAAATGTGCGTCTGTTCTACCACAGAGCTGCGTAACAGCCCCTGGGCTGCAGAGACACAGGTAGAAGGACTTGCTTCTAAGCCTGACTCCTGCATGATTCCTTGGACCCACACAGCGGAAAGAGAGAAACAAGACCTCTGACTGCCTTATGCACGCTATGGCCCAGGCTTACACCTTATGTCAAAAACTCTGAATTCTGCCTGTCAGATTTTGGAATTAGACATTTACCACCATACCCAACCCAGCTTTTATTATTTCCTATGAAAAGTTGAGAAATAGGCTGGATCTTTTTTTCTTTTAAATTCGGCAATCAGAGCCCTTGGTAGCAGAAGCAGGAGGATTGCTATGTGTTTGAGGACAGCCTAGATTATGTCCCTGTTAGTTTTTATTGTCAACTTGATATGACCAAGAGTCACCTGGGAAGATGGAGTGTCAGTGAAGGGTTGTCCAGATCACAGTGTGTCTATGTATGCCAGGAACTGTCTTGTTGTTTAGTGGTTCGCGAGGGCCCAGGGCACCGTGGCTGTCCCACTCCTGGCAGGGGAGTCTGGGCTGTGAAAGAAAGCCAGTGGGCAGCACTTCTCTCTGGTTTCTGCTCCAAGTTGCTGCTTGACCCCTTGCCCTGACTTCAGTGAGGGACTATGCCCTGGAAGTACAAGCTGAAATAAACACGTTCTTTCCCAAGTAGTTTTGGATCATGGTGTTTATCATAGCAACAGAAAGCCAGCTAGGCCAGTCTGCATAGCTAATCTGACCATCCTGGGCTACAGAGTAAAATCCTGTCTCAAAAAAACAAAACCAACCAAACAAACAAAAAACTCTTCCCAACCCTCCTTTTTCATTTTCCGCTTTCTTTAGTTCCTGGAGCCTCAGGTATGAACCACTCACTTTTTTTGTTTTCCCTGTGTAGCCCTGGCTATCCTGGAACTTGCTTTGTAGTCTAGGCTGGCTCTAAACTCAGAGATCTGACTGCCTGTGCCTTCTGAGTGCTGGGATTAAAGGGCGTGCCGCCACCTCCTGGCACGCATATCTGTTTCTGATTGACAACCCAGACACGGTGAACAGGGTGTGTCCTGGAAGATTACAGTAGCCCAGCTCTGGGATGCTGCTGTCCCTTACCTGCTGAGAGGGTGCTGCATTAAGGCCTGTGGGCCAACCTGCTCTGTGAAATTCACCAGTGAATATGAACTGACTGGGATGTTAATAAACTATTGTTTTTTTTTTTAAATGTAGCAGAAAGTTTCAAACTTCTGCCTCAGTAGTCAGAGTCGTATAGTTAGTGAGAGTAGGTAATTCAAGAGCAAGCTCGATCCCTAACTTGCCAAGTCACTTCTTCCTGGATGGTGATTTGAGCTTTCAGTCCCACATGATCCCGCCATGGAACCCTTCACCACAAGGTTGTCCGGCTAAAGTGACACCTGGATGGCATTACACTGTTTTCATTTGCAATCTCCACAGCTTGAATTAAATAAACCTCTCTTCTTTATTAGTAACCTGCCTCAGCTATTTCACCACGGTAGCAAAGAGCGAATATAGCCAGTTTATAGGCCAAGATGAATGTTTTACAATATACAGCGCAAACCATCTGTGCTATAATAGCAATGCGTTTTGTTTTCCTAGTACATTGCAGTTGGCAAAGCATTTCCATTTTCATAGTCTTCCTTGACCATCACCATAGCTCTTAGGGTGAAACCTAGATGTAGCATGTTTGCTATTGATTGATGAGACAAATTAGGTGTTGAGAAGCTAAGTGGGTCTCACTGGGTTCCACAGTGTGGGGAGCACTAGAAACCAGGCTCAGCCCAGTGTAGCTGTGTCCTCTTCTCTCTGCTCCTGGAGAATGAAATGGAGTAGATTTCCTTACAACTCACTTGGGAAGCTCTCTGAGATCCTGCTCCAGCTGGGGTCTGAAATGATGCAGAAGCCTTTAGGGAGAACAGTATTTGAGTCTGCTTCAAGACCCAGCAGAGACTACCAGATGCAGCCCAAGTGGACCTCTGACGAACAACCTTCTTCTCCAGTGATATGAAACAGACAGATGTCAGTGAAAGAAAAGGGCAGGAGTGAGCCAAGGGATGTGTGGCCATGTGTACAGATCAGCAGACTTGGGTCTGGGTCTCTGGGCTGAGAGCGGGTGGTAGCCATTTCCCCGAGCAGCAGAGAGCATGCTGTTGACTGTGGAAGGGTGGCTTTATAGGAAAGTTTGATGCTGAGATGCTCTGAAATGTTACAAAAACAACTATAAACGTCTGGGGACTGAATCTGGGCAGAGTGAGTAAGACTCTTGGCCGTTGTTTTTAAGGAAAGAACGAGACCCTGAAGAAGGGCTCCTGAGAGGAGCTGGCGTGGTGGGAGGAGGAGGGAGACTAAACTACAAATGCATTTAGCAGCATTCCTAGCCTTGCTTTCTCCTCTCCCTGATCTCCTTTTCCCACATCTACTCCCACGTGCAACTGCTCTCAGACAAATCGACGTCTGTGATTCCTGTTTGTCTCTAAGTAAAATGAGGTCATTGCTATTGTCTTCACACCTGCGGTGAAGTGAGATGTAACATGTATGAGAAGTTGAAGGTTTAATACAAGCTGCACAGATGTAGACAGAGCAGAGGTCGTTATGACCGCCTGTAATTCTAGCACGCTGGAGGGAGGGATCTTGCAGGAGGACGAGAACGTGTGGCTAATCTGACCCAGGTAACAAGTTCAAGGTCAGATCGGGCTGCATGGCTTTGTCCCAAAAAACAAAAACGAAAGGTAAACATTTTTTAAAAATTCCATCCGTTTACACAAGTCAGAAGTAGCATCTAGGTATGCGAAAAGCATTTAGTCTTGGATGATCCCAATCGAGCAACAATGATGGATCAACTGACTCAACACGATGCAAAACCTCTACTTGAGATGTTTGTTCAAAATGCTGGCCTTCAGATGGGAAGTATTATGCTGCCTAGCCTGAAAAAATGGAACGTTTTAGCCCTTGAGAAGGAGGGTGAGCGGGTGTGTTGGTTTGGGAAGTGCATTGTCGCTCTTTAATAGCCCCTGAAGGCTCATGTATAACTTGGTCTACAGCCTGTGGTCCTGTTGGGAGTGTTGTAGGAATTGTTCTGGAATGAACACCCTGACGCCAATGAGAGTGGAAGAGAGGAGATGTCACCGGTGGACCGAAGCCAGGACAGCTCCTGAAAGGCTTCAATACCAGGTCTAGTTTGTATTCTCATTTTCTACTCAAACTACGAGGTGGGCAGACAAGCAAGATTTTATAGAAGCTTACATGGCAGCCATCAAGTTGTTAAGAGCAGCGACCCATTGTTTTAGCTATTTCTCCACGTCATTCTGTTTTAGGTAGCAAGTGAAGTCATGCTTGGCAAAATAGGCAGTACACGCAGTGCTTTAATTAAGTCACTAAGTAAATCAATAGCTAATAATTGGTCTTTTCTACCTTATTCTACTAAAGGAAGGAGTGGGACTTATTATAGGTCAGGCCTTTTCTTGCTTTATTTTCTGGTTATTGGGATAAGATACTCTGACCAAACAACTTAGGGGAAAAGGGGTTTATTTCAGTTCACAATTCCAGGTTATAGTCCATGATGAAAATAAAGTCAAGGAACTTGAAGCATCTGGTCACATTTACATCTGAAGTCAGAAGAGGGTAATACATGCATGCAGGCTAGTGCTGGGCTCATATCCTCCACTCTTACAGGTGTAGATCCGCTGCCTAGGGAATGATGCCACCCACAACGGGCAGGTCCTCCCATCTCTATTAATGTGATCAAGATAATCCCCACAGTCATGCTCAGAGGCCCACCTCCCAGGTCATTCTAACTTTTGTCAAGTTGACAGTTGATAACTGTCAAGTGACTGTCACAGACCCGTTGGAAGGAAGTTAGTTGTTGGGAACATGCCTCTGAAGGGATATAAGACTCTAGACTGTAAAGGAGTCAAGACTCTAGTCCCTTTGCTTTGCTTTGCTTTCAGGTTTCCCTGTCCTCCTGCTACCAGTATGCACTGTACAATCACATACCCAAAGCAGCAGGGCCACATGACCACAAACTAAAGCCTCTGAAGTTATAAACAAAAAAATTTTTTCCTATTTTTTAAAAGTTTAATTTAATTTATTGAAATAGGATCTCATATAGCCCAGACTAGCATCAAGCTCAATATATGGTGGAGGCTGGTCTTGAACTCTTGAAACCCCTGCCTCCACATTCAAGTGCTGGGATTTTAGGTGCCTGCCATCACCCCTATTTTTCTTTCTGTGACCTGTATAGAATTGACCTGATTTGGGTGACTGGGAATGAAGAAATGACAGAGAGACAAAAAAATATCTACAGAAAAGCTAGGATTAGGTAGGTGATGTGTTCTGATGCAGAGGCACCAGCAGCCCAGAAACTCAGCTATTTACTATATGAAGCTAAAGCAGGAGGTAAGCTAGCTAATAGCAGTAGGGGTCTCCAAGGAGGAGCGTCCAAGGGGGTAGGGAGGGGGAGGCTGTGGTTCATGCTTTCCGCACACATGATCAACATACATACTAGGAGCAGGGAAAGTTTTTGCCGTTCCGTGGGTCTAAGGCCTTAGGGTTCTTGACATTGGCCTTACTCATGTTACAAATGTTCATTCATACAAGGGCACAACTTCATCCCCGCACTCATTTCTCCTTCGAGTTGATTTTTCGCAAGCATTTTGTCACAATAGCAGAAGTGGGGAGTGGATTTGGGGTAGGCAGCACCTAGCCCATGAGCCCTGTGTGCATTGTGCTTTCTAAGGTCATCCTTACTGCATTCAACAGCCCTCTGAGGACTGGGGAGTGAGCCAGTGGTAGCTCTTGCCTAGCATGTATGAAGTCTTGGTTTCGATCCCCAGACTTGGAGAAGGGGACAAGCCTTCTGATACTTATTTCATAGATGAGAAAGTTAACTTCCACAGCATTCGTCAGGAGAGAAGGTCAGCATTTTAACCCGGATGGGCCTGAAACCCAACTCGCACTTCCCACCGACACAGCATCTTCCGTATTTCCAGACTGGCTCCTGCCCAAGCTCTCTAGTGTCTCCAGGTGGGAGAAGATGTCAAGTCGTGAAGCCAATTCTGTGCTGTTTGTACCCCGTACCCTGATTCAAGCCCCTCTCTTAAATATCTAATAGCAATGATGAGAGCAATAATACACAGCAGAGACAGAGAACATTCAGGAACGGTGGTTTTTATTAAGTAGCATGTAAGTTCCCTTACCAAATGCCTGAGTCTGTCAGTTTATAAGGAAGAAGATTTTATTTGGTTCATGTTTCCTTAGGTTTCAGCTCATGGTCAGTTGGTTCTGCTCCTTTGGGCCTGCAGACCAACACAGTAGCAAGAGTGTGAGCAAATCTGTTACCTCACAGCGGTCAGGAAACAAAGGGAGAGAGGTTAGGGTTGGAGTCTCATTGCCCCCTTCAAAGATATTCCCTCCAGCAACCAAACTTCTTCTCAGTAGGACCCGCATCCTAAAGGTTCCCCCCACTGGCCTGTAGTGACACAGGCTGAGAAATATTTTGGATACCTGCAAGTGCAGGTGGTTTCATTTTGGGGTCCCTGCTTTACTGTTTTGGGGGTGTAAACGTCTGTGCCAATTAGCAAGATGTGTGAGGCCCTTAGCCAACTGCTGATTTGCCTCTGCCATCCCTGCAGTCACGCTGTTCTTCACATTATCACATATAATTACACACAGATTAGACAATTAAAGCAACTTTTCCATATCGAATGGTCTTCTCTTTTGATTTCTACCTTTGTCTGATCATACCATTTAATCGGCTCCTTAGTTTTCGGAAATAATGGGTGATGTTGTTGAGATCAACATACTTACGTATGCAGTCTTGTGCCCTGAACAGTCCAGACAGATCAAGGCTTTAGAATATTGGAGACGAAATGCCTATCTCAAAACCCTGCATGGAGGATTACAGATGATGATTCACAGACCTGGAGAAGCACACTGCCTCGAGCAGAATCAGCCCTGCGTGAACTGCAGCTATTGGGGGCTAGCTTCCTGTAGGTCTGATTGTTTACTTAAGTGAGATGCTAAGAAGTAGGGTGTATTCTCTTGGCATTTGAAAGGTGTGTGGTTGGACTATGCTCGCCTCCACAAGGGTCGGGCGAACCAGGAAGCAGGTGCGAGGGTTCGGCTCAGCCACTGCCTAAACCAACTAGACAAGTTGACTGGAGACTACAGACGGCAGGCAGGCCTACTGTGGCCATCCCAGTATCCCGCCAAGACCTCTGGGACCAGATCCTCTGTACTGCATGCCCAGCCACAGCTAGAGTTAGATACAGACCTGTGAGATCCAGAGAGAGAGCCGTGGCCTAGACCTAGTCCCTTCTTTCAAAACTCAACCTTGCTCCTATATTTCGCATCATATACCCTTGTTGGTAGGAACTGTGGGTGGGAGATACCGGCCTCAGCTAATCATCTGTGTTCCCAAGACAGAATTTGTCTGAGGTGGTGACCCCTGGGGGAGTGGGTCAAGACTCCTGTCTTCCCTCTGTATGGGCTATTACTATCACAGGATTTTAGAGCAAAGAGGAAATCTCTGGGCATTGCGCCCAATCCCTCCCTTCTGTGAAAAGCAGAAGCTCAGAGAACATTTAAAGGATTTGTCCAAAGCTGGGAATATGTGGCAATTCAAGGACAAAATCCCAGGTCTTCTGCCCCACCCCTTCCCCCTGCCCCCAGGGATTTCTCCCATTGCCCAGACCGTGATCATCTGAAGCAAATACAAGGTCATGGCTAAAAGGTTGTCTGGATATGTTCACCTCTCTCTCCAAAAACGGGTGTTGCTTCGGAGAAGTTCATCACTGGAAAAGTGAAACCACATGGCCACATGACCTGCCCTGGGCCTGGCTAGGTCTTCCCTGCAGATCGTCTGGAAATATCACCGAGAAACAGGAAGTAGACCCGGGAGGTAGCTCAGTAGTAAAGAGGGCTTATCTAGCATGCACAAGACAGTGCTCATTCCTCAGCCAGCTAAGCACGTAACCGTTCCCTTCCTGAGTTCACACAAATGTTGGAGCTAGCTTTCCAAGGAGAAAATTGCTCCTTTATGGACAGAAACTCCTGTCATCCAGCAGGTAGTGTTTTTCTTACTTTCTTGGTTACAAATGAAAGGAAAGTGGCCTTTCTTGCTCCAGATGCTTTCGACACTGGACTGCAAGTTAGACAATGCCTGCGGGCATCAGCCTCCCTGTGGGGTTCTGCTGAATTCTCCCTTGGCTGTGCAGTCAGTTTTCGGCTTAAGTTTTGGGCTTACAACCGTTAAGGGGAGAGTGTTTTTATTCGGCTTTCAAGGACAGTGGTTTGCTTGTTGCTACTGTAGCCACCCACTGCTTGTAGAAAAATCCCGGATGTCAAATTGGGATATTTTAAAATGAAAAGGAGATACTTTGGGAATTAATGAAAAGCCTGCCTTGCTGGTGACTGTGGGGCCCGTGGTCTTGCTGAGTCAGTCTGACTTAAGTAAGATGCCTTAGTGGCCGTTTGTGGCAGGTCCTGGACTTGCAGCAAGACTTGCTTTGTGACTTCACGGTGCTGTTCCAAGGATGTGTATATAGTCAGTAGTACCCACAGGGCATTTGCCAAGGACTTTGTTTCTGATAATGAACGAAGGTCATAGCTGGGCAGTGGTGGTGAGTGCCTTTAATTCCAGCAGTCAGGAGGCAGAGGCAGGTGGATGGTCTCTGTGAGTTTGAGACCTGCCTGGTCTACAGAGCAAGTTCCAGGACAGGCTCCAAAGCTACACAGAGAAACCCTGTCTTGAAAAACCAAAGTAGGAAAAAAAAATAAAAAAAATAAAGAAGAAGAAAGAGGGTAATAGGTTTGATTAAAAAAAAAAAAAAAAAACAACCCAGGCTAGGCCAGAGGGTAGTTAAACTCTATGGATGTACTCAGACCTGGGTCCATGTTCTATGATATAATCTGTGTAATACTGACTGCGTGAGTGAGTCGTCCTAAGCCAGATTTCCTCACCCATGCTCTGGCATACTTCAAAGTGGGGACAACTAAGGGATTTTCACAAAGCACCTAACAGGTAGCAGGCACTCTTTGAATGTCCAAATCCATTTCATGTTCTTGTGTTTTTGCTGACTTACTAGAAGGAGGCTGGGGGACTCATCAAATAAGATAGGAGAATAGGAAAGTGTTTTGCTGTGAAGTCCTTCTTTCTTCTTCTGGATAATGTGCATGTATTGATTGCTGTCTCTATGCCAGGCTCTGGCTAGACCTCCGGAACACAAGAAGGAGGTGTCCAGTCTCTATCTCAGACATACAGTCTTCTCAGAAGGACTGTACAAGGGGGTTTGAATACTGTCAAGGGCATTCCTGCAAAGGCACAGTATTCGAAAACACTCAGAAAAAGGAAGGGCAGAGTGTAGGGAAGTAGCTGGAGTCTCTTTCCTTTAATGTACACTTATGGAGTCGCAACTAATGCCAGACACTATTGAAAGAGACAGGGAAACAGACATTTTTTTTCCTCGAGGAGTGATGAAAATGGTAGCAAAGGAAAGGCCAAACTAATTGCTGCTTATAATATAAGCACTATAATCAAGTAACTCATGTGGTAGGTGCACAAGCTGGGTGAATGGTGTACACCTGTAATCTTCTGGGGAGGTGGCAACGGGGCGGGGGGGGGATCAGGGTTTCAAGGTCAGCCTTGATTACATAGTTTGAGGTCAGCCTGGGCTACATGAGACCCTGTTCCCACCACACCCCCAAATCATGTAGTACACTGAAATCACAACAGAAAACCCCTACTGTTAACCTAAAGAGGCAGAGTGACACTGTCCAGGGGAAAATGACACAATCAAAGATTGAAGATGTTAGTTAGCATGAACTCACTGGAGGACAGCGGCAGGTAGAGGAAAGGGGAAAATGCCCCCCTGGGTGCTCAAAGGCATGGAGGGATGATGAGCACAGATTCTATGAGGGAAAAGTAAGTTCCAGATGTCACCAGCATGAGAATGGTGAGGCCAGCCAGGCACAGTGGCTCACACCTATAATCTCAGAACTTGGGAAGTGAAAGCAGGAGGATCACAAGTTCGAGACTGGCCTGGGCCAGATGAGATGTGTTGTAATTTAAAAAAAAAAAAGTGCATGAGAGAAAGACGCCATGTGACAGAGCTCAGGTGGAGAGGGTTTTCACTGGGGGAAAGTGAATGGGAGAAGGGAGAGGGGAGAGGAGAAAGTGGCCTCTGGGGATAGGAGCAGCAGAAGAGAAGAAAGAGGCAGAGAGAGAAATGGAAGGTGGGCAGGGCCCTTTTAAAGGGGAATGTAATGAATGTGCACAGGGGGGTGCTCTTAGTGGCTACAGCTGAGGACGTATACCCCAAGGTCAGGCCAGTGCAGATGCCTGAAGACTAACAAGACCTTGTTTCAGAAACTAAACCAAACCAAAAAGAATGACGAGGCCAAACTCTGCATTCAATCAGTCACTCATACATTCCTTCATGCATCCATACATTCAGTGACTAGGTTCTAGGTTCCTGCAGCTTCCCTGTGTGGTACCCTAGAATCTGAGGTGCTGTGGTGGCTTGGGGAGCACATGTGGTACTGAACCATGGCTTGATTTGGGGGTAGGCTGTAGAACACTAGGAAAGCAGTGCCCAACACAGCAGGGAGGAGGGAAGAGCTACTGCTCTGTTGTACCGGATCTCGGGCTCAGCCATCTCACTGGCCCTGTTTTGCTTTTGGTTTTGGTTTTGCTTTGTGTTTCTGTTGCATGGTTTTACTATGTAGCCCTGACTGGCCTCAGACTATTAATCCTCCTGCTTCAGTCTTTTGATTGCTGGCTTACAGGTGTGTTCCAATATACCTGGCTTTGCTTTGTTATGGCATATCAATGTTCCGTTGTGTAGTGCCCATGAAAGCTTTTTTCTTTTTTGTCAAAATATATTTGAGTAAAGATGAATGGGTTATTTTTAACAAAAATATTAAAATAAATTACAGATCCATATATAGTAGATTTATCAGTCAACTTCTAGGGTGTGGGGCTGTGAGGGAGAAAGCCATAGAAAGCAGGTGCTATGCACAGGGAGCAAGAAGCTGCTAGCTAACAAAAGCTGCTTGCACTGTGGCTTCCCTGAGTGCCAAAGTTCCTGGGTTCTCTTGATTTTTGACATCCCTTGTTTCCTTGACAGAACTGGCCCCTCAACACATGCTTAACATAGGCTGTCTCACTCTGTGTGTGGTATTTACAGCTGATCTGCTTGTTTGTCTTTAGGAACATGGTCTCGCCATGTAGCCCTCGCTGGCCTGGAACTCACAGGGTCGTGCCTGACTCAGCTCCTAGAGCTGTGGAATTGCAGATGTTTTACTGCCACATCTGGTTTTATGAGATGCTTCAAATCACA
This sequence comes from Ondatra zibethicus, assembly GCA_004026605.1. NCBI lineage: Eukaryota > Metazoa > Chordata > Mammalia > Rodentia > Cricetidae > Ondatra > Ondatra zibethicus. The sequence goes on from PVIU01009187.1 coordinate 38,176, forward strand.
CCTAGCATTTTGTGCATGCTAGGCAAGCGCCCTTGCTGACTGAGCCACACACCCAGCCCAACCATTGATCTGCTATAAAATGTGAAACTTTAGCCAGGTTTGATGATGCACATACCTTTAATCCCAGCATGCAAGAGGCAGTGGCTCTCTCTCTCTCTGAGAGATCTCTGATCAGTGGATCTCTCAGAGTTTGACCCTAGCCTGGTCTACCTAGCAAGTTCAGTAGCCTGACCTACTGAGTAAGATCTTGTCCCAGAAAATAAAAACGAACTGGAACCCTGCACTTATTCCTTCTCTCGACCCTTGTCATCCTTGTGGGCGAGTTTAGAAGAAGGTAGAAAATGTGGCTCTGAGAGACATAACTGGTAGTACTTTCTGTACTGGGTACAGCAGGCTGGTGGTCATGGATGCCCCTTTTCTGTAACCGTGCCAACTTCTCTCCACTTGGATGTATTTTTGTGTAAGACAGGGTGCCATGTAGCCCAGGCTGTCCTAAGAACCTTACATAGTTAAGGTTGGCCTCAAATTTCTGATCCTTCTCCGACTCCACTTCCTAAGAGTGGTAGGATTATAGACATGCCCCCACCAAGCCTGATTTATGTGCTCCTGGGAACTGAACCCTGGGCTTCATGCGTGCTAGGCAAGCGTGAACTGAATTACGTCCACAGCCCCAATGGTGGGTTTTAATAATGTTTCACCCTGCACTCAGGATGTCTCCCTGGGTCATGTGGTAGTGACCCCATTATTCTCTGACAGATGAGAGAGATGATGAATATTCCCACTCCTCTGATACTGTTGCATTCTATTTGCTCTTAAGACAGTGGGTGGGGTTTTCTCTTTTCGATTTGATTGCTATTAATGTTTAGCTTATTATGCAAACTACTGAGTTTCATGATGGTATTTTCATGCATATATGTGACTATACTTGCTGTTTCCCTTCCCCCATCCCTTCTGCTCCATTTTCTGTTGTTACTTTTCTTCACCATTTACAAACATTTCTGCAATGCCATGTTTTATGCCTAGTGATTCCCTTAGTGCCCGGGGTGTGTTGTTTGGGCACTCATTTACACAGTGCCTCATTCCCTAGCAGATTGATGATGTTCCGGACAGACAGGGAAAGATGCTTGCAGGATTTTTGCGCTGGCTCACTGCTTCCTGCATCTCAGCTGCGCCACAAAGAATTTCAAGTGGAGTGTGCATCTTGTGTCCAGCTACTTGTGTAGAAAGCTGCTGGGAAGTTCCTAGATACAGCCAACCTCAGTGGGTTTTGATTTTCCAGTTCTAAGCAGGCAGACTGGTTTCCGCAAGGCACCAAGTCACTACACACACACCTTAAAAGACTTCAGCTAACTTCTAGAATAAGGAACGTGCCTATGTACCTGCGCTGCTGGCCAGCCTTCTGTGGGCCATGCTTGCTGCCTCGGCCACATTAGGGAAACATCCCAGGTGGCCCTCTGGCCTGTAGCTTCCCTTCTGTGCAGAACACACACAGTTGGCCCTGCTTGCCCTAGGGGAGGTCTGAGTGTTGACAGGCATTTCTCCTTATCTTGTTTTCACATCGGTAGCTGCGCGGATTGCTGCACCTCGTGCAAGCGTGGGTGGGGGTTCCTCTGCTCTGCCCCGTGCTAGCTGTTAAAATAAGAGGAGTGGTTTATTGTGGTGTTTTTCATGTAACGATCGGGCCACTTGCAGTTGGCGACTCCCCCCAAGTTGCATGGAATAATTTGTTCATATCAAAGCAAAACCAGATGTAGCTCTTTGGGGAGTGTGTTAACAAGAGGAGGGTCATGAACAATTCTGGAAGGTGGGGAGCAATAAAGCCATGATGGATCTGAACTGTGACTGAAAGTTGACACAAGTATAGGGATGAGATGGGCAGAAAGGAGGCCATTGGCCACCAACAGGACTGAGTGGGATCCTGCTTCTGAAGCGAGTTCTGCCAGCTACACTGGAATTACACTGCGGAGATCTAGCCTTGCCCTTGGCCTGACGCGCGGTGGAGTAGCCATCCTGCCCTTCTGGTTCTTTCCTCAGCAGAATGTCAGGGTTGGGATGGGCTGCTTTATAATCATAGAGACCTAGATTCCAATTCAGGCTCTGGCACTCACTCACCATGCGGGTCTAGACCAGTTCCCTTACACCTCCAAGTTCTCATCAGTCCACTGGGGATAAACAATTGTGTCTCCAGAGGGAATTTGAAACTTTCATGAGGAGACATCAATATCTACACCCTTTCATCACCAGGTCACTGAAGATCCCAGCCAGGTGTTAGCTGTTGGCTCAGTAAATGCTCATCTCTGTCTTTCATGATGCCGTGTACCGATGTGTCACTGGGCAACACAATGGCACAAGGCTCCATTTCCGTACGTGGTTGTAGTGCCCTCCCTAAGTGTTGATCATCGAGACACTGAAGTGCCATATCCTAGAGTGGACAGTTCAACTTAGCCTTGTGAAAGCTGACTACAAGCCACCTCATTTGGACCAATTTCATTTGTGCATTTTCTTTGAATAGGTGTATGGGAACAGCTTAGGAGACTATAGGATTATGGGGAAATAGGAGTGTTGTATAAAGCTCAAGGAGAGAAAGAAGAGCGATGCAATCATGTCGTAAAAAAACAAACTTACGGTTTGGGAGAGTGTGAAGCACGCTAGGGAGGTGCCGGCTGTGAGGGAACTAGACATCAGGTCACAGAACATAGTGGGTACCATTTGGGGGCTCGCTGTTCTACTATGGCAGCCAGAATATACAGCTGCCTCCTAAAACCACCATGTACCCCAAACCTCACCCCCGTCTTCCTCACATTCAGACTCTCCTCCACTGATGTAGGAATTCCTTCTGTATTTCTGTTGCTTTCATTGGTTAAATAAAGAGACTGCCTTGGCCTTTTAATAGGACAGCCCTTAAGTGGGCAAAATAAACAAAACAAAATACTGTAAAAAAAAAAAAAAAAAAGACAGTGTAAAAAAACGCCATGTTTCTCCGGCCCAAAATGGACACTGGTTAAACTCATACTGGTAAGCCACATCCTAGCGGTAATACACAAATTACTAGATATGGGTTAATTTAAAATGTGAGAGTTAGCCAAAAAGAGACTAAAACATATGGGCCAAACAATATTTAAATAAATACAGTTTCTATGTAATTATTTCAAATATAAGCTAACCAAACACTGGAAACGCAGCCTGCTCCTCCTCTTGCAACACTCCACCCCTTTGGAGATGTTTGCTTTAAGGTAGTCATTGCTGCCTTTCTTTCTCTTCCTTCCTTCTTTCCTTTTTTCTTCTTCCTTTTCCGCTCTCCTTCTTCTTCTTCCCCTTCTTTTACCCCCTCCACTTCCCTTCTCACTGTGTAGCCCAGGCTGGCCTTGAAATCACAGTCCTGCTGCCTTAGCCTCTCAAGTGCTAAGGTCACAGATTCTATGTCACCGTCCCCAGCTACTGATGTTCATTTTTACCTGAAGTCCACTGTGTAAATGTGTAGTGTATGCAAACAGTATGCTGGTATTGATTCTCCATCTTGGTCTCTGACCAAGGGGCATGCTGGGTAAAATGGTGACAAGGCTCCAGCAGGTGCCTGCTACCCACAGATTATTCTTTTTATTGTTTGTTTGTTTTGATTGTTTTTCAAGAAAGGATTCTCTGTGTAGTCCTGGAACTCACTATATGGACCAGGCTGGCCCCAAACTCACAGATATCTGCCTGCCTTTGCATCCCAAGCGCTGGGATTAAAAATGTGTTCCACCGTTGCTCAGTCAGATGATTCATTTAACCCTTGCAGTGCATTGTGAGATAAGTGTTAGGCTCATTTTACGGAAGCAAAGACGTCAAGGCTCAAAGTGAGCAGGCAGGTGGTCCAGGTAGCAATGAGCAGGCCAGGATCAAAGCAGGGCTTTCTGCCTTCAGCTCTCTCTGTCTCCCTCCGCTGCACCAAGCCTCTCCTTTTTGGCATCTTTGTTTGTTTGTTTGTTTGCTTGTTTTGTTTTCCAAGACAGGGTTTCTCTGTGAAACTGTCCTGGAACTCACTCTGTAGACCAGACTGGCCTCGAACTCACAGAGATCCTCCTGCCTCTGGTTCCCGAGTGCTGGGATTAAAGGGAGGATTAAACCTCCACCACCCGGCTCCCTTTGGCATCTTAACAGCAGAGAAATCTCAGGATCGCTGAATTCAAGAACTCCCAGCTCAGAAGAGATGGTACAGTGTCACACAGAACCAAAGTCACATCCTGTCCAGCAGCCGCCGGCATGTCGTTGGCATGTCCTTCAACCCCTCTCCACCACCCTCTCTTGTCCGAAATGCCCATAAATATGAGCATCTGCTTTCCACATTTACTAAAAAAAAAATCTCAGAGTATTTTACCTGTGGTGCTCTAAGAATATGCTATGATTGAACTTTGAAAATCGATTGAGAAATCGATAATGATGCCCACAGACCAGCAGCACCCACAGACCGGAGGCAGCGCTGTTAGCTGACCCCTGCCGGCAGGCAGCCTCATACACCTGAGCTCGCAGACATGTGCAATGAGCAATCAGGTGTTGAATGGGAAGTACCAGCATGCTGTATGTGGGCATGTTGGGGAACACAAGCCGCTAAGGCAGCTGTCACCCCACCTTGGAGCAGCCCGGCTGTAAGAGTGAGAAGGAGGTGAGGTGAAGAAGTTACTCTTCCTACTCCCTCTTCAAGATCCAGTTTCCCAGGGCTTTAAACTCATGGGAGACCCCAGCAGAGTGGCTTCACATCCATTTGAGCTTTGTCTCTCTGGCTTTGAGCTCTGATCCAAGTTGCTGACAGCAAGGGCATTTTTAAATAAAAATCACCTCCTTGGAGCTAAGCATGGTGGTGCACTCTTAGGACCCCAGCATCTGAAGGTGGAAGCAGAAGGCTCATACCTCCAAGGATAGCCAGGGCTATAGTCTGAGACCTTGTCTCTGAACAAATAAATAAAACAAAGGCCCAGCCATACAAACAACAAATACTTCCAAACTTAAAATTCTTTTTAGGTCTTGCAGCTTGATAGACACGCCTAAATGTTAACAGTTTTCTTCTTCTCCTCCTCCTCTCCCTCTCCCTTTCAACTTCAAGTTCAACTGTCTGTTTTGCTCACACCGTCATTTACTTCAGATCCTAATGCGAGCAGTTTGTGATGTGATAGGCAGAGTGATTACTGAAAGGTGAGGGATGCTTCAGCTGGATAAGTAATAAACCACTCAAAATAGTTCGAGACAATAACCTGAGATAGGGGAGAGCCCTGGACGTCTGTTTCCTAGAATTCCAGCAGATGGGAATGTTTTAATTCTTTAAGCAAAATCATCTTGTTTTATCACAAAAAGAATATTGACATGGTGGTGTGGTTTCTGTTAAAGATTCTCAGGTCCCAACACTGTAACATGGTGGAACCCGTGGGCTTTCCTGGTTTGCATGGGTACGGGATTCTTCTTTGAATTTCTTAGTTTCTCTGTCCGAGAGTATTAGTCAATCTTTTAATTGTGTACCATGGCCTGATGTTCCCTGGGGTACTGAATATGAAGGGCACAGAGTTGAATGTTCCAGGGTCAGAGTCGACGGGGAAATTACATGGTGTGGAAATAATAAAGCGAGCCATTTTGGTAGTGAGCGCGAGACTCTCGCAGCGACAGGTTCTACTAGGCAGCCTTTCCAAACCTCCTCTTGGTGTAGTACTCACTCTTTCCGATGTCTTTGGGCTTTCCAAGTGTGCTATTCTTCCACTAACCTTAGGCGTGGTGCAGAAGTCTGCTCAAGCCCAAGGTCACATCACTCAGTAAGTTGGCCCTCAGGAAACTAAAGGTATTTGGGGTCTGTAGGGATGATGGGCTTAGACTAGACCCAACCCTCCCTTTGGACTCTGAAGATGCCCCTGCCTCAATTGAACTCCTGTTCTGATGCTTTCTCCCAGGCGTATGTAGGCCCTTCCTGTTTGAGGCCCTATGCTGCCATGTCTAAACCTTGATCCCCATCAGGAACCCCACTTCTTGCTGTGTTGGGGGTCTTTACTTCTCATACCTCTCTTGGTCCTAACAGGTAACAGGTGTGGATGCTCCGCAAGAGGGGTGCTCGCCAAACCACCCAGGCAGGAAAGTACCGTCTGTGCATTGAGAATAAAGATGCTTTGTGAGGACTAAAGGAAGGACGAGGCAGACCTTATGTTGTCTCAGAGAGGAACACAGGACTCTTCTGTCCTCCCCTAAACACAGGGATCCCTTTCCTTGGTCACTCAAAGTCACAAAGACTTCAGACGTTTTATCAGAAGTTAGGTTTGGGGAACAGACACAATAAGCAGGAAGCAAATTTATCAGATTTTAACTTAAGAAAAAAAATATATGTTCTTACTCTGTGCCTCGTACTAACATAATTAAATGAGGGACAGGAATTGTTAAAATTGGCCACTAATTCTGAGTTTGCATTCATTCATTTATTTATTCTTATATTTGTTTTTCTTCTCTTCCTCTCTCCCTCTAACCCCTCTCTCCTTCTTTCCCTCCCTCCCCCGCCTTTATTTCTTCAAGGTTTCACTATGTAATCATACATGACCTGGAACTCACTGTGGACACCAGGCTGGCCTCTAACAGAATTGCCTGCCTCTGCCTCTCAAGTGCTGGAGGGACAGGCCCCTGTGCCTGGCTTCATTCTTTTCAGTCCGTTGCTGTGTAAACAGTCACCTAGCCTTTCATGACAGAGGAAATTATATCTGGGTTTCTCAAATATGGTGACCTGGTTTTAGTTTCATGGTGGGGCCGAAAAATAGATTGTTTTTCTGTGTGTGTGTGTGCGTGCGTGTGCATGTTTTCGTGTGAGTGCTGCCTTGCAAAAAGAGGTCAGAAGACAGCCTCAAGTGTCGTCCTCACCCCTCCACCTTGTCTGAGATAGGGTCTCTCTTTTTGTTATTTGTGTCAGTGAATGCCATACTAGCTGACCCTTCCGTAAGACATGGGGTTATAGATATGCAGCACCGCCCTGGCTGTGTGTTCTTCTTGGGATTTGAATTCAGCTCCTCAAACTTGTAAGTACACTTTTCTGGGGTAGGAAGGATGGCGTGAGAAATGCACTCTAGGGACCTGGTAACCCCACCCTGCAGGCTCGCTAGCGGTTGTCCCTCCTTCTCCTGGTAGATGAGAGGATCTCCCCACCTGCAAGACACTCGCTCTACTCTCTAAGCCAAAAGTAATGGCTTCAAACTTGACTCTGCCCAACTCAGAAACCAGCTGACATGCCCCCGGTGCCCGTGGCAGCAGGTCTCGTATAGGCCAGAGCCAGGGTTTGCCAGCAGCAACAAGTCCTCCACAAGCCGTGCAGAACCTTCGGGAACCCACAGCTGTTGATGTTTTGCTTATCGTTGAGTCCTTGGCTCGAAGGCTACCAGTGGGTGATGGAGCCCTGTGGAATGTCTGAATCACAGGTTCCCAACACCATCTCAGACTGCGTTGGGAGCTCACATTTCTCAGCTTTGAAAACACTTTCCATTCTTCACTTGGGTGTAGATGGCCTTTTAAAATGTCATGCAGGCCAGCAAGGCAGACCTGAACACAAAAATAGTGGCAGTCACAGAGGTTTAGCATCAAGATCATTTTCCCATGAGAGATTCTGAATGGCCGACTCTGGAAACCATTACTTTTATTAAGTAAGGAACTTTATTCCTGGATTTAGTTCCTTCTCTTTTATTTTGTTTTGTTTGAGACAGGTTCATTGTGTAGCCCTGGCTGTCCTGTAACTAGTAATGTAGACTAGCCTAGTCTCGAACTTGTGGGAATTCGCCTGCCTGTTGTTGGTTGGTTGTTTTTACTCTTTGGGCTTTCAACTCTTTGGGAGCCTGCTACCCAACTCCCAAATAAATCACACAGTAGATTTTTTTTTCCTATTTACAAATTCCTGGCCTTAGCTTGGCTTGTTTCTAGTCTGCTTTTTTAAAAAAAGAAAGAAAGAAAGAAAGAAAAACAAACAAAAAAAAACTTAGTCCATCTACCTTTTTCTATGTCTGTATACCTTTCTTTACTTCTTACTTTGTGACTTGCTATGTAGCTGAATGACTGGCCCCTGATGTCCTCCTCTCCTCCTTTTTTTTTCTTTTTTGATCCTCTCTTCTCAGATTTTTCCTGATTATTCTCTCTGCCTGCCAACCCGGACTATCTTTTCTCCTGTTTTGCTATTGACCATTCAGCTTTTATTAGACCAATCAGATGCTTTAGACAAGCAAAGTAACACAGCTTCACAGAGTTAAACAAATGCAATATAAAAGCATGCAACACATCTTTGCATCATTAAACAAATTCTAGAGCATAAACAAATGTAACACAACTTAAAATAATATTCTACAGCACCTATCTCTGCCTCCTGAGTCCTAAAATTATACACTTCAATCATGATGCCTAGAATTCTTAATAGGCCAAAATTTTGAGGTATGTAGATGGTCAGAAATAGTCAGTCATCTTTATGTTTTCTAAATTTGGGGAGTTAAAAGAGAAAAGAAGGCCATATACATGAAGGCCTGGGGTTAAAAGATTTGGTTTAGGGTTCCAAACCCAGCAACTTCAGTTGTAGAAGGTTGCAAGTGCCAGCTAGTCAAAATTATTTCTGGATCAGATCTCAGCTTGTCCCTACACATAAACTACTCTCTACTTGCCACCGAGACCCGTGCATCCCAAAGAGAGGTGAGTGGCCACCAGCCCCGGAGTTCACAGTCAGCCGCCTATGGGCACTTGCTTTTCTTTGCCCCAGTGAGCAATCTTCACATGGTCATGGTTTTAGGGCTTCTTCATTGGGGCCTTGGGGGTTCACATTCACCACAGAGCATCCCCTACTGTTATGAAGTACCCGAGTAGCCAGTATGGAGGTTTGGGAATGCTTGTGAGTAGGTAAGCATTGACTGCAAATGAACTCTTTGGCCTTCCATCTCTACCATCCAATGTCATCAAGGATATTTTTTTCACTTTGCTCTGCCTTACTGAATCCTTGGAGGGCGAATTGGTTCTTCTGCCAAGAATGTAGTCAACTGTCCTTGATTCCTGTGTTTCCCAGGTGTTGTATCAATTCTTGTAGCTCCCACTGAGGCACCGAGACACCTATATGGTGGACTGTCTATAATCTCAGACAACTGATACCCTGGTGTCTATCCTTAAGGGTTCAAATTAGCCGGCGCGAAAGGAGATTTTTATTTTCTTTAAATCCCTGGTATATGCTCAAGGGATGTTGAGGTTGAGGCCATCCTTAGCAATATCATGAGATCCTCTTTAAATGAATAAATAAGTACATAATCCCTTATTTGATAAAACTTAGTTCTTTGTTTTGTAGGCTTGTTTGTATGTTTGTTTGTTTGAGAAAGGGTCTCAGTAAATGGGCCAGATAAGGCCAAAGCTTTAGTTCCTAATGACACCCTTGGATTCAGATCTGTGGCGTAGGATTTTAAAAAGTATACCCTGGGCTCAGTGGGTAGAAGGCTTTTGCCACCAAGTTTGAAGATCTGAGTTTGATCCCTGGGACCTACCTTGTGGAGAGAGAGAATCACACTTGCAAGTTGTCCTCTGACCTCCACATGGGCATCGTAGTATATGATGCCCAAACATATATATCCCCCCACACACACAATGAAAATGTTGTTTAAAAGTATGCTTGGAAGAAATTGCCTCCTTTTAGAATAGACTCAACAGTCCTCTCCTCACCATGCCCTTATAAGGGCTTCGGTTATCAGCACACTGAAAAGTGGTCAGAGGTCTCTTTGCACATCTGTTGGCTGTGAGAAACTCCTCCCACGAAGGTCCAAGGAAGGGGCTCTGTTACTAACAGATCATGCTCTCAGGCTACGCCATGGATGTTCTGCAATTTGTTCTGGTACCCTGGATACAGGACTCTTCCAGTAGTTACTGATTCCAGTGACTGTGTCATGGGCTAGTTGAGGTTTTTCTGTCTCCTAATGTTGAAATATAAAGAATAGAAGACCTTTGAAGGAACTGAATTTCTTGATTATAATTTTGCATACATGTACACTAGAAATGATAATGTGAAGCTTGGGCATATTAAAAGATGTGAGATGGGGAGTGTCAGGTGTGGGGACTCTGTAGAGCATCACATGCATGCTAAGTGACAGATTGCAGTATCTCTAGGCCAAGGACAGTGGCTCGTCTCTGTGTCTTTGTGCGCTGATGGGTCATGCTCTCCAGCCATGACTTGGTCCTGAGTCATGTGTAGTCTGTCTTTAGTCTGTGTAGAAATGACTTATAGAAGAGGACTGGCAAGAAGTTTCTGGATGACTGTCTTACTGTTGGCTGTTTAAGCACCCCTTTCCGGTGGAAGACGGTCACTGGAGACTGGTTTTATTAGAGAAAATAAAAAGTTAGCAAATCTGTATGATCTGTGAGCACACTGCTGACACATTTTCAAAATGCATTAGTTCATAAAATCCAAGTTCATGGGACTGTTGCCTGGGCATCCGCCCAGTCGTCTGTGAGCCAGTAGGTAGCTACTGCTGTCCTGTTTGCTCTGAGAAGACGGACCCTACAACCCTGCTCTGTCAGGAGTCGTTAGTCTTTTTGTAGTTTGTGCCTCTGCCTGATGGCTACTGTCATCTTCTCTCTTCCCGGTGACGTTGTCTGGATACCCTTTGCAGAGAAGCTGACTTGCCTGTCACCCAGCTGGGTTGCCTAAGCCCTTTGTCTATATTTAGTTAGGGAACCATGATAAGAAGGGATTACTTGAGTTTAACCTCTTTCTCACAGAGTGGAGAGGTCCCTAACAAATTTTACTGCAGTCATTGTGTTAACACAAAACAGAGAGCCAGTTAAATGCACAGTCAGTAAATGAAAAAAAAAAAAAAGATCCAAGTATCCAAGTCTCGGGTTGCCGTGAAAGCCTTCTGCTTCCTTTGTCTCTCTGTGTAGCAGTAAGCCAGTGATCTCACAGAGTATGTTCTGGTGTGTGAGGGCTGTGGTAGACTTCCTTTTTGACCATGGCTTCCCTGACATAACAACCCTAGCCAAGAAGTACGGGACTAAGAACGCAAACAGTGGGCTCTTCCTGACACCACTCCAAGCTGGTACTCTGCCTGAGGACCTTGCCTAGAAGCAACTGTCATTGAGAGTGACCATCTTCATGTCCTGTGTGAGAAAGGGACCTCAGAGGTGATTCTTCTCTGGGGAGTGACATTAAATCATCTAGAACTTTAGTTTTGCATTTGAGGCAAGAACTCAGGATTCCTAGTAGAGCTATAAACATAGCCTTATATTTACCTTTAGGCAAATTGACTGCTCTCCTTAGACCTTTGTTTTTCCATCTCTAAAATGGGAATAGTGCCAGAAGTGTTGCTACCCTCTTGTATGTCCAGCACTTTGGAAGGTAGAGGCAGAAGGATTACCAGTTCAAGATCAGCCTGGATTACATGAGCCGGATGTAATCTGTATAATGGATATATGTATAACCATTGTCCCATTGCTGCTTCCTTGACACACTGCAAGGACAAGCGTTTTGAAAGATTCTGAAGTTAGGGCAAGTGCCAGGGTTCTTGTCATCCACCTTTCTATCTCCACTTGAGATGTCTACGCAATACCCATCCCAGGCAAACGACCACCTAGAAAGGGGAACCCACAGCTTCCCCTTGGTTTGGAGCTGAGGTGCAAGTAGCCATGCCAGATGTCCCCCTGCTTTGCTGTTCCCCATCAGATAATGTAGGGCACGATGTGTGGGGGTATGTGTGTGGAAATGAGGATCGATTTGCAGCATCTGCTCCTTCCTTTCTAGTGGAATCTGTTCTTCTCAGATACCAGCAGCAAGTGCCAAAGTCAGCAGTGGAATTCAGCTGTGTGTGTTTGGAAGGCGCCGGGAGATAAATTTATGTTCACTATTCGGATGTGGGAAGTACAGAGAAACCAGATGGCCCAGTTGTCCTCCAAGTGCCCCAGAGGGTGGTGGCTGGTGAAAAGCTCTTGGGGGAGAGCTTTGAGGTCAGTTCACTCCCACTCCCAAAGAGCTTACTGGATCGATAGATACCCAGGGTATATTTGGATATTTCCTCAGAGGGAAAGGAAGGTCACATGAGAGGGACTCCAAGGCTCTCCGGCTCCCTTCTATCCTGCCCCCGAAGGATGGACTGTTTTGCACCATGAGGGTCCAACTTTCTCTTACATTCTGCATCCTTGTTGCGCACTGGAAGACTACTGAGGGAGGTGAAGGAATTTCCCACCTGGGAATGTGCCCTCAACAGAAGAGCCTGAGTGTGGAAGCCAGGGGAAGACTTGGTGAGCTTCCCACACACCTTCTTGGCTCAAACCCCAGCCATAGACTACCCCACTTACTACAGATGTGGCTTTTTAGAAGCAGTTAAGTCTCCAGAAGTGGATTTCACGCCAGGGTGAAGGACCAATGGTGGTACAGGGTCCTGCACTTCGGAGCTGAGACCAGAAAGCCGGGTAACACTAATCTTCCTCCTGTGAACCGTCTACATTCTGAGCCTTGCTAATGAAAACCTGGAGCTAAATCACCTTATTCAAGCCTTAAGACTGGAGAGGAACTCCTGAACTCCCTGTCCTGCCTTTCCTTTAGAAGGAGTTGATTGCCAGTTGGCCCCTTCACTCCAGAGGCTTCGTCTAGAGACCCTGAGATGAAATGGAAGCAGCACAAGATGAACTTCACCACTGGCCCTGGATGCTGGCTATGCTGCCGTTGAACTGAGTGGCTTTGGACCAATTACTTGATAACCTGGGGCCCCCAATTTCCTCACTAGTAAACTTGGAGATTCTAGTGTTGGTGGGAACTAAGCTGAAAGACTGTAAATGTGCTTCCTTCTTCCATCCTTGCTCCCAGTGAAGCCATGACAACTAACATGGCAGATGGGGCAGAATGATGACTAAGGATGGGTTTCAGGCAAGCCTGAGTTTGTGCCCGAGTCACACACCTTGTCCATACAACCTTGTACAGGCTGTTCAACTTCTCCTTTGCTCATGTGTGATATGGGATAATACTAATTAATGCCTGTGTCACAGTTGCTTGAAAACTATATTAGATATGTTGAATGCTTACATGGCGTGTGACACAGAAATAACGCCAAAGAAATGTTACTGCTTACTGTTATTGATAGGTAGTTATATAGGTAGGACTCTGTGGTCAGAATGGTCCTTGCATGGCCACCACTGATGAGAGGTGGTTGCCTCATGCAGAAGCACTGTAGCATTGCTGTCAGTGTCCATTGAGAATGAGGTCTTGCTCTTGCTGTGTTAAGAGTTTCCGTAGCATCCCTGCCAATGTCCATTGAGAATGAGGTCTTTCACTTGCTATGCTTAGAGTGTCTGAAGACACCATCCAGTAAGCTTTTGGGTCAGCAGACCTTCTCTGACGACTGTGGCTTTAGGAAGGCCCTCGTCTCTTAGGTGTATTACTGATGCAGAGAGCCACTGAGGAAGAGGAAGTCCACAGTGATGACTGCTGGTCCCCTCCTCTCTGCACACCTCTGCCCCTCTGCTTCTCTGTGTCCTCCAAAGTCACCATATTGATGTACACAGCTTTTGCCTTTTCTCTCAGCGAGGGATAATTACAAACCTCGAATCTAAGCAGGCAGCAGCTGTTCACGTTTGACCTTCCAGCCAAGCTCTCAATCTGCAGGGTGAATTCTTCAGCCTCTACCAGGGACCTCTGACCATAGGGTCGTTCACCCTGAGATTAGGGTGCCATGAACCCCATTCAGCTTCTTGAGTTCTAACCAAAATCGCATCTTCCTGTCTTGAGAATGTTCCAGAAATGGGAGAGTAGAGTGCTCCCCTCATGCTAACCATCCCAGCAGCTTCTTTCAGGGACAGACCCTGTGGGAAAAGAACTTAAACAGGAGCTCTCGATTGTGCCTCCTTGTCCTCACTAGAGTAGACAGCTGCAGCATGGAATCGGTGGGAGGACACTGTTGAGAACCAGGATGAAAGGGAACCTTGGGGCACAGGTAGGGATGTGGACATCCTGTAGGGGGTATCTCTGTCCCCTCTGGTGCTTGGTCCATTGCATGCCCTTTGATCTTCTGGGGACAGGTTTTCTCTAGGAAACTGCTTAGGGCTTTTAGTTTGGTCTGCTCTAAAAGGAAGAGTGGGTTATAGACATGAGTGCCCTCTACCCCCAGGAGAATGACAACCTCAATATTGTCCATTTGGAGACTCCAGTCAGGCTGCAGGGCAGAATCCTGGAATACTTGCTGGAAGGGAGAGAGAAAGGTTGCCTTGGCCTCGCAGTTTCTGCACCGTAGAGTGACTCACTGACAGTCATCTCCCGTCTCCTTGTCCTTTCTGTCTTGGGTTGACACAGACTCGGACCCTGAGTTTGCTCCAGCACAGCTCAGGTTCCAGGCCACTCTCGTTGGACTTCCACAGGGCTCTCTTGGAGCCGCCTCCCAGTATCAGAGGCCCTGTCTTCTAGGTCTCAATATTTTTCTCAGGTTATCTGCAGATTCCCTGGTGTCGTAGAGTAAGGACAAGGAAAGAGTCTGTCTTTCTTGTCCATCTTTGATCTCTTTCCAGATCTTGATTGATCATCCCAGGAACTGTTCAGGACCTCCTGTTACTGAAATCTCAGAGACCATGGTCAGAAGACTTGGAGGGGAACTTTCTGACCATGTTGCATTGTCCCTTTTGTGAGTAGAAAATTCTAGACAGATTGATGTAGGTTCCCCTCTCTGTCCCCCCAAAAGTGATCCTACTCTAGGGCCTCCCAAGACAATCAGGGCATAATGAACCTGTAGTCCCAAGAAAGATTTCCTGGTAGTGGTCAGGTGTGTGGGGAGAAAGATGTCCTGGCCACACCCAGGCAGTCTGGAACCTGTGGTTCCCACCACATGCATTAGGCGTGGTTGAATCACTGCAAACAGCCCAGGGTTGCTGTTGGTGGGGGTGGGGAGATAGTGGCTATAATTAGCTTCTGGAGTACCCTGTGTTCAACAGAGGGGAAACCGCCCCTTGAAGTGTGTCTTATTTTCCACTGCTGCACCCCGTGGTGTCAGCACAGGTGTCCTTAAGTTGCCCAGAGCAACTCGTTCTCCAGGAACTGCTGTGGCTGTTGGTGGCAGTTCTACAGCTTTTGAGAAGTCTCACAGGGCCTGGTCAAGCATCAGCAAATGGTTTCCGGTTCCCTTCTCCCCTCCCCCTTCTCCTCCCACTGACATCATTCCCCTGACATTAGGCCGCCATTGCATGGGGAGAAGCTCAGCTCTAAGGGTATTTCTCACCCAGGATTTAAAGCCACCCAAGAGAAGAGATGCCCCTACACCTAGCCTACTTCAGATGCCACTATCCTTGTTCCGAACAACCTGTTATAAAGTCCCTGATTTATTTCCAGAGCTGTGGAGTCCTGCCTGGTCTCTGTGACAGTTCATAGCATATACGCGTAGTGCTGAGAGGAATTAGGGAGAGCTGCCGTGTCTACACACTTAGGCTTGACTCTGGGCCCTGCCATGTCTGGTCATTTGGCCTTGGGCAACTCCTTCCGCTTTGGAGGACTAACCCCCGATCCTTAAAATGCGGTCATTCATGTGCCTCACAGGACTGTGCAAGGATTTAGTATCATGACCAAAGTACAAGCAAATGAATATAGCATCCAGCAGGCTCTCAACAAAATACTGTTTATATCGAGAGTAATAGTAGGATACAGGGAGAAAGCATTGCAACACTGGGGTTTTTAATTCAGGGCTGTGTGCAAGTTACCTAGTGCTTTCTTAGTGAATAACATGCCCAGCCTATGAACATATTCTTTTGTTGTTATTGTTGTGAAAATAGTTAGAATGGGACCAGTAAAAAGATAACAGAAAGCTAGGACTAAAGCCGGGTGGTGGTGGCCACACACCTTTAATCCCAGCATTCAGGAGCCAGAGGCAGTTGGATCTCTGTGAGTTTGAGGCCAGTCTGGTCTACATAGTGAGTTCCAGGACAGCCAGAGCTGTTATGCAGAGAAACCCTGTCTTGAAAAAACCAAAACCAAAAAAAAAAGCTAGAAATATAAAGCTAGCTCTCTCTTGGAGCCTGTGTTTTGAGACATTGAGAAGGTTGAAGGTTGAATGTGCCTCTTACGGCCATCTGACCCAAATCCTCTGAGTGGTTCTGGCAATGGGAACACAAAACAGAAGTAACATTGGCTTCAGTCAGTACTGTCCTAAGAATCCTGAGAATGATGATCTCATGTCAGGTCCACCTAAGGCAGCAGGGAGCATCCCAGCTGTCCATTTAACAGAGATGTATTAACCAATGTAATCGAAAGTCAAAGTCATTTGTTCAAGACCACAGCTAATAAGTGAGAAATCCGGGAAGCCAGTTCCCCACTCTGAAGGTCAGAGTCTTCACAGAGCATCCGCTTAGATGGCCACTAGCAGCCAGTAATCCTGCTGACTTCACTGGGAAACTTTTGGGGGCGGGCAAGAATTGTGGCATTAACATTTGTGATGGCTGCAATGGAACAGAAATTAAGAGGACACCTCTGCCCTCTTAGATGTCCTCTTGTGTTCCTATCTTACTGCTTCCTTCTGCCTTTCCTCTTTATTAGTCTGCAAGAGTAAGAAGCCTAGCATGTGCCCCATGACATCATCAGCACTGGCTTCTCTTGTCCGTCGAGAAGTTTCCAGTGGTGGGAGCAGCTGGGCTTCGAGTGAGAGCTCATGTCTACTGTTTCCTTTCTGGTCAAACCTAATGTACCAAGGCACGTTCTTTAACAATAACGCTTCTCAGAAAGTTGTCTACGCTCTGGACCGTTTCCATCATCTCCTTTCTTGTTAAGGGCACTCGCGCCTGCAGCATTGCCCTGTCCATAGTCAGCCGCATCCTCCATCTCCAGCAGGAGATAAAGATGACCGAACCCTTCTTCTGTCACATTTTTATTAAACACAGTTAGCCTCCAGGGGTCCTCTCTCCGACCATCTACTCCTTTAATTGCTTCTGCACAGATACTTTGTGAATTATTCTTCTGAGTTACTCATCTCCCATTCTAAATGATGGAGGATCCTAGCCTGAAAACCATGGCCTTCAAACTTGCTTTGTAGATGAGGGTGTCCTTCAGCTTCTCATCCTCCTGCCTCCCCCTCCCAAGTGCTGGGATTATAGTCATGGACCAACATACCTGGTTGATGTGGTGCTGTGAATCCAGCTGAGGGCATTGTGTACGCTAGGCAAGTACTCTGCCAATTGACCTACATCCCCAACCATTCTGGTTTCATTCCGATTCCTGGGTTTAGTTTCCATTCACTGATAATTCCTATACTGATCGCCCATCCCAGCCTGATCCTCTCTCCTGACTCCTAGGATCAACATCGTAGGAATGCCAGACTGGCATCTGAAACATAGCTCTCCCCTCGGGTTTGCCATTGCCAAGTAGAGTGGTGCCTCTCTCACAGATGATCAAGTCTAACACCTCGGGCCCCTCAGTGAGTCATTTTTACAGATGTCAATCAAATCTGCCAGCCATGCTGCTTGCACACTGCCCAGGTTACAAGTGTTGCCGTGTTGGTGTTTGGATTCTAGTGAGCTCCATTCTGGTAGTGGTCATTTTGTTTTTCTAGTCTGTTCTTGTTAAAACACAGATACTGGGTTTAGTTCATAGAGTATTTGCCTAACATGAACAAAGCCCTGGGTGCAATGCCCAGCATGACATAAAACTAGGTATGATGGAACATGCCTGTATTCCCAGGAAGGAGGCAGGAAGATCAGGAGTTTGAACATAGTAAGTTCAAAACCAGCCCGGGGATGCATTAGACCTTGTCCTCCCCAAATCAGGAAATAAAATAAACCCTTGAATCTCTTCTAGAGTGTTCCTTTCTAACTCTGTGGATCCCATCTTCTGCCCTCCTTTTGTTTGCTCATTCAATGTTGAAGCAACTGATCCATGCATCATCTCTGTCTTTTTTATTTAAATTTATTCATATGCATCATTTTATAAATTCTCTAAGCATGCTGCTGCGCCAGGCCCTTGATGTCTTCTGGTCCCCCTGCCAAGGGTGTTCCTATGGACTCCACATGGCTTCTGAGTCATTTATTAGCCTACCTGACCTTTCTGTGTCAACTAGAAATCTCTTCCCATCCTCCCTACTTTATTCCTTTCGAGAATACTTACTGTAAGATGCATACATTATTTATTGTGTGCTCTCTTTCCTCTGATATGAGACCAAAGAGATTCGCAAGTCATGCTCACTCCTAAAACCTCAAGACTAGAATAATATTCGGTCCATGTGTAGGTGTCCAACTGGTGTCTGACAAGAGGGAGCATGACTCCAGAGGAGTTGGTTTTTGTTTGTTTCAGGGGATTTCTTTTGCTCTGTCTCACGTCGTCCAGACTGGCCTTGAATTGCCTATGCTGCTGAAGGTCATTGACCCTGAACTTCTGATTCTGCTGCCTCTGTCTCTCAAGTGCTGGGGTTACAAGCATGAGCCACCACATCCAGTTTGTGTGTTACTGGGGACCCAACCAGGGCTTTGTGCGTGCCGGGCAAGCACTCCATGGAGCTGCATCTCTAGCCTCCTAGATCAGTTTCAGTAACAGGTTCCAAATAACCAGGCAAGCGCTTTACTGTGTTTTGTTAACTTACAGTCAGTGAATATTCCACACTCTTTTAAAAGCAGAAGTGGGGGAGTGGGGTGGCTGGGCAGTTCTAGGCCTTTTTGTGTGTCCTAAATGACTCTTCTAGGTGATAGTATTTACTGTGGCAGGGTTTTGCTGTAGCTCAGAACTACAGAAGGACATTTGGCAGGGTGAACTGGCCTGAGAGTTCATGGGTCCCAAGATGATTGCCATGAAAGGGTCCTCGTTAAAAGACCCAGATCCAGACCTCCCGCTCAGCAGACATTCTCATGTATGTTACTTAAAGTTATTTCCAGCGGTGCGTGGGTGGGAGGCGGGAGCTACATTTGCTACTTAGTGGTTTGGAGAGGCCTTCCACAATGTCTCCCTTCCTACCCGAGTCAATTTGTGCCCTGTAAACCCTTTTCCAAATTACACAGCATAATCTCTTAGACTCAGTGGTACGTTCGCAAATCTCTTCTGGGTGACATTTGGAAGTGCGCTTCTCACCTCTTTAGGGTGTCTTAAGGAGACTTCCCGGGGGGGGGGGTGTCACAGAATGGCATCCTTACAGTGTTCTGTGTGGACAGGCAAGTTTCTGGCTTTTAATTTCTTGGAGAAGATTTTTTCTTTTTTTTTTCTGGGTTATGGTTCATCACTCATCACACTTTGCATTTGTTTTTGTTAGTGAGACAGGGTGTCTTGTAGCCTGGAGCTCACTATGATGCCAAGGACGAACTAGAGCTTTTGATCTTCCTGCCTCTACTTCCTCAGTGCTGGTATTAAAAGCATTTGGAGCCAGGTTGGGTTTATGGAGCCCCAAGGGTCCAATCCGGGCCTTCAGATATGGTAGGCAAACCCCACTGCTGACTGAGTTACCTCTCTAGCACAGCTGACACACTTTTAGAAAGCAGAAGGTTGCATTGTGGAGCTGGGGAGACTGCTCAGTAACTAAAGTGCTTCCAATGCAAGTTCAAGGACCAGAGTTCAGATTTCCAGCACCCTTCTGGGTAAAAGCTGGTGGTTGTGGTGGCTCACCTAAGGTCTTGGTGCTTGAGAAGCAGAGGTCGGGGCTGGGGCTTTTTGGAACTAGCTCACACTGGCTGCAATGGAACAAGTCGTCTAGCTGAAGTAGTTAAAATGGCAAACTCCAGGCTCAGACCCAATACCAGTAAGAGGGAGAGCAATCCAAGAAGACAACATCAACTTTAGAATTCCACACGTGTGGACACATACCAAATGTCCACATGCAGCCATACACATGCAGCACAAATATAAAGAACACACACACATGCATACTGTTGCATTGTATGGTGCATGGCCTTTGCCAGTGTCCTGCAACCCTTCATATCTCTTATTTCCTTTGCTCTGGAAGCTTCCTGTGGTAGGCAAGTTTTACCAACATTTTACAGATGAAGTCAGAGGGACAGTGAAAGCTGGGATGAGCTGAAGTCTGCTGTCGCTTGGCAACCTCAGAGGATCTATCGCGCGAGACACTTGCTCTCATTTCTTGACCTTGTGGGGCTTTCATTTCTTATTAAGGGTCCCCTTGACCATTGGTATGCGTTCCCGCCTGCACACCAGGAGCATAAGGACTGGTTCAAAGGCTTGGTGATTGTCTTTGGCTGTTGAGGCCTTTTCTGAATTGATGTCTTGCTTCTGGCTCTTCTGCATCTGCTGCCTCAGGGTGGTGGGGGTGGAAGAATAGTGCGTGTTCTCTGTCTAGGAGAATGCGCAGTGGCAGTAGGAGCCACCTGTACAATTCTTTATCTGTGTTCCCAGGCGATGGGGCTTCTTTTCTCCATGCCCGTCAGAAAGTTGCCTCCTTCAGAAACGCTCTGCTTGTAAGTCATGCAGCCCTAGGCGCTGCCCTTCAAGTGTGCTGCTCGGGCCTCTGAATTCACCACAGAATTCCATCAGTGTCAACTCTGTGCAGTGTTTTAGAGTTCTGACAGTTTCTTCGGAGCGTCCAGGACGTTTCTGAAATACGAGTTCCTGAAGCCCTTCTCCAGAGATTTTAATTGTGCAAGCTCTTAAGACAGATCCAGCCATCTATAATTAAATTAAAGAAACAAACCCTTTGGCAGTTTTGACAATGAACCAGGCTGGAAACACTGTTTAGATTACTAAATCCTTTTGTCCCCAATATTTCATTTGTTCCCCTCGGCACATGAGGGGGCTGTTAAGCTCCTCTGCAGATGTGATTCAAAGACAGTAAATAACTTGTTCTGCATCACTAAGTTAGTCAGTGGCACTGAGGCCTTTGTTCCTGAACCCATCTACTTCCGCTGTGGTCTCCCTGGAGACCCATTCCCCTCCTCAGTTACCCTGAGGTGTACGTAGATTCACCCCCCTTCCTTTTCTGCTTCCCACTGAAAGGCCAGAGTTAGTTGCTTCTCCCTGAGAACCGTGAGAAGGTTTGGAAGATCGGCTCCAGGGGGGTATTGCAGACTGCCCTAGTATGCCCCAGTATGTGGGCCCATCAGCCAGCGGTGACAGTCAGACCCAGTGTCACCTAGAGCAGGCGAGGCCTTCTGCCTTCAGAAACATGCAGACTACAGGCCAGCCTTTATGGCTGGGTGGCTGTTTCCACCCAGTTCCAGGAAACTGTCTAACCTGGAGCTGAAGCCACAGACCACAGACAGGGCAAGCTGGGGATAAATCTTCCCTCTTTCGTATGGGTTGCAGTTTAGAATTAGAGAGTCAGGACAGACCTCAAGAGTTAACATTCGTCGTAACAGGAAGAGTGATGCTGGGTGGCCCTGGGGAGGCTCTGGGAAACTGGATCTTCTAGGCATCAGGATGAGCGCATGTCTCTCTGCTTCTTTTGTTCCAGTGGGTTCTGTGCCATGAGGGCTCCTGGGATTGATACATTCCTGTCAGTTTCTGAGAGCAGCCTCCCTCAGCTCATAGTTCCGACGTGGCCGTTGGCTGGAAATTTTAGAAATGGCAACCTAGAGGACCTTTACCGTCGCGATATGAGCCTGTTCCTACTTGTTTATTCATTGGTTTATATGTAGACATTATCACTCACTTTCAAAAAGCCTGGGCTCTGCAGGTGGCTCCCTGGCTTCAGCGTCCCATGTTTGCCCCTGACTATCCTTTGCAACTTCTATCTCTGAGCCTCAGTGTATTTCATTCATGTATGAAATAACATGAGTGCCTGCTTCCTCAAGTGTGGTAAAGGTTAGATAAATTATGTGTGGAGTGTGCAGAACAGTGGGACAGAAGATAGCGTGGTGTGGAGGCAGCCACAAGAGGCTCTGCCTTGAGGAGGCAGACGTGGAAACTGCTCTCATTGGCTGTTGTCGGTTAAAGCCGCGGGGTGTCATGGAAAGGACTGTGACAGAGGAGTATCCAGAATGCAAGCTGGCCATGCTCTGCAGAGGAGAAGACTTGAAGAGGTGGTGACATTTGATCCTGAATGGTCAGTCGGAATTTCCCAGATGCAATAGAAGAGAAAGGGGACAGCACACGCGGGGCCACCGTCATGAAAACTCTGGGCAGGAAGTGATACAAGGTGAATATGGACAGGAGGTGAAAGGTGAGGAAAAGACCTCAGCCAGCATCATGGGAAGCATCGTTTGAGTGACGGACTGGACTCACGCTTCTGCTCTGAGGAACAGGAAAGGAGGGAGAAAGTTAATGAGACTGGTAGCTTGTCTCCCATCTCCATTATATCTGAATTCAGGTCATCCATCACTTTGGGGAGAACCCAGACACTATCTGTGGTCAAGAGACAAGTGTGTGATGCCAGTGTTGGTCCTGACATTCACAGTGACTTTGAGAGAGGCCCCTCGTGTGTCCAGACTTGCAGTTGTAGGCATAGTGGGGCTCACCCTGTCTCCACACCTAAACCTTAGGTCGTTGCCCTGAAACACAGCAGGGTAAGGACCAAGACTGGGGCTCAGATGAAAAGCTTCGCATTAGTTTCGATTGTTGAATGGTTACATTTTCATGGCTCACAAAGGACAAATTAAAGTTGTACATTCATTCACCTATCTATTGCTCCTCCACCGTGCTGGCCTGCGACCCTTCCACAGGAGATTGCTCTGAGTAGTTTCCTGCCCGTATTTTCAACAGTTCTTCGTACAACTGAGCGAATGCGATAGGATGAGCAAATACAGATAGGATGGGCACTTTCGGAGTGAGTACCCAGCATATTAACTAGGCCTTTAAAAAATAAAAGTACATTCATGGCGATTTCTAACTTCGTGATTTATCCTTCCTAGGATGCAAAGAAGAAAAGCAAAATCTTTGACACTGCTGTTTCCCAGTTCTGTAAAACAGAGGCAAGATCTGTTCACCTTGACCTCCATATCAGGAGAGTTAGAATTTCACATTTGTGAACCACTTGGCCCTTTGTGGTACAAGGGATTGTCGGAACTGTGCCCGTTTGATGGTTCCTCAGCCAGCAGCTTCCCTTGTGTTCACTGGTCCTAGGACTTCATTTTTTTTTAGACTGCTAATTATTAACAAGTTGTTGGTTATTGTTGCTTCCCTCATTCCCCTTCCCTCCAGCTCTTCCTGTCAAGGCCTCTGAGCCTTAATTGGCCTCCCTGGTCTCCACCAGGGCCATGTGTCTGATGTGAACCTTGAGTTCTGCTGGGGACTCCTGCTGCTGCATGTGGCTGCCAGTGCCTCTCCGGAATTGGTTGCAAACTTTTTTTTTTATTTCCACCACATGTGCGGAGCCACACGGAAGCTTTAAGACTCCAAATCCCAGCCGTGAGCCAGGCCTGGGTGCAATTAGCTTGAGTTGCCAGCACCCCCTGATCATAAAGAGCCGGTATCTTTGCTTATGGTAGAGAATTTCCTGCATTCTCCAAGGGTCACTAGAGAGGCTCAGAGGAAGGAAATGGGTAGGGGGAGGGGGCCAGGCTAGATGATCTCCAGGATGCCTTCAGCTCTAAACTTACACATTGGTGACATCTTTGGGGACTGCCTAGCTTACGCAGTTGGCTTGAGGTGCACCATGGAAAAGAAAGGACCTCGGTGTTACTTGGCTGTTTAGACAGGGCTTTGGGTTTTGTTTACCTTGGGAACTACCAGGAAGTGTTTTGTTGTTGTTTTGTTTTGTTTTGCTTTGTTTTGAAGCTGTGTGCTTACGTTGGTCCTTAGGTAGTAGGCGAAACCATTTTCTCTCAGCTGTGAGCTTGGGATTGAATTGCTAAATTCTGGACTGTGATTCAAAACCTTTCTAGTTCTGTGAGGTCAAGAAAGCCTTGTCCTACCTGAGGACTCAAAGAGACCTTGGTCACAACCCAGCCAGGCAGAGGACAACAACCTCTAGTGGAGTATCCCAGCCTGAAGTCTCCCAGCTCTTACCTGGAGTAAAAACAGCTGGAAGGGAAGGAGAAGGGACCCGTCTTCCAGCCTGTGAGCTTGGCCCACGGACAGGTTGAACTGTGCAGCTGTGCTGGTTGGCTCTGTAGCCGTCTTTAGGAGACACCGTTCACTGAGTTCATGAGGAACAGGGAGCAGTCATTATCCTCTCTGTGAACTTCCCTTGGGGAGCCCCGACCCTCGAAAGAGCTTCAGGTGCTCTCCTTGGTGACTTGGCACAGGCACAGATCAGCCTTCAGCACTCCTCAGCACTGCTGTTGGGGAAGTTGTTGGGACTGGCAATAAGGCTTAACTGGTGTCAAGGTTCAAGTAGAGAAGCAGGAAAACCATGGATTGCAGCTTCCAGCCCCATGCTTTTATCTCAGATCTAAACCGTTAGAACCCATAACCACTTCTCTTATGTTGGAGAACTTCCCTCTGCACTCCGCAGCTTTGTTTAAAATGTAGCCTGTCCAGGGAGAGACTTGTGGCCCCTGGAATGGCAATGTGCCTAGATCACTGGGGGATGGATGCTCTTTGGTGTCCGCATTGGAGAGTCACCCAGCAGTGTGTAGTAGGTGCTGACCGCGTGATTCCCACCATGTTAGAATCTGGTGGGTTTGAAAGACAGTGATCCTAGCAGCCTGGCAGAACAGCTTGTGGCTACCATCAGCTTTTGAACTGGGAGCCATAACATATCAGAGCTGGGGTGGGGGGAACTCATAAGGATATCTGAGTTCCCCCTCTTTGGAAACAGACGAGAACTTGCCCCAAGCCCCCCAGCCAGGTGGAGACAGATAGCATGCAGTCTCTGCTCTCTGCTCTTCCACCACACACAGCCTGTGTCAGGCCTTACAAACCGAAAAGATCAAATCAGGAAGGGCGGAGGCAGTGCCAGAAAGGAGGGAGCTGCTTTCATCACAGGTCTGCGGTGGCTCAGTGACCTAAATCCTGGGTGTCCTGGAAAGTTCAGGACTGTGGCTCTCAGCCGTCCATGCAACAGGGGCCTGGCTGCCCACAGCTCTCCCTGGGACTTCATTCACCAGAGACCAGACTCCCAGCAGTCCAAGCCCCAGCGCTTTGACCTTGTGGCTCTGGCTGTTTAACACGAGGCTGGTAAGAGCTCCTGACATTTGAACCATACATAAGGTTCTGTCCTTGCTTTCCATCCCACCAGAATTAGGTCAGAGCCTCGCTGACCTTGATTCCAAGTAACTGAGTATTAAGAGAGAAGTTTTGGATGATCAGGGAAAATAAATGTGGACTTAATACTCAGTGATGCCAAGACATGGTGTTAGATATGATAATGGAAGGGAATGTCAGAAATAGGCTTAGCAGCCAGATATGCTGATGTGTATGTGGGGTTTTAATGACTCTGGAGAGCAGCCACGAAGACAGTTCGATCAGTTATAGGTGTCTGCTGCTACCTGACCACCAGATTTCAGTTCCCCAGAACCCACATGGTCAGAGAGAAGATTCCAGCAAGCTGTTCTATGACCTTTACATGTAATACACACACACACACACACACACACACACACACACACACACACACACACACACAAATGCTGTTTTTAAAAACCAAACAAAAGCCCATTATGTGTTTTGGAGTTAAGATAGCATGTTGGCTAGGATTCACTTAAAATGTTACAGGAAAGACAAGTTGGCTATATGAATAATTCAGCAACATCTTGTAATTATTGAAGCAAGGATGAGTACAATGACGTTTACTATCAAATACACTCCATTTTTGTATGGGCTTGAAAAGTCTAAAAAGGCTTAAAAATAGGGCAAGCAGCTCAGAAACCCTTTGGGACAGGGTGGAGGTATGAATGCAGCAGCAGATCTGAGAGGGAGGAGGACATGTGAGCGGTCTGGGTGCTGCATGGGAGTGCGTTTGTTCAAAGTCTGTGTTGTGTCACCCAGTCCTCCATTGTTTCATCCCTGATGAGTCCATGGAAGCCGCATGAACCCATTGCCCTTCTCTGTATTTTTTTATTCAGAGCACTGGTTCCTCTAGGCTTTAGGTCAGCAGCCCCAGATTCTCCTAAGTCAACCCCTTTGCCTCACTGTCACACAACATATTGCCACACCTCACATCTCTGGACAGCACAGAATAGCTCTCCAGCCCACTATGATACAAATACTTGCATTGCCATGTCTGTGTCCCTCTCTGTCTGTGTCTGTAGCCCTCTGTCCTCTCCATCCCTGAAACTGATCACTCAATCTACGCTCTCATGATTCAGTAGAAGATTCTGCAATCACCTATGTCCTCTGCGAGGGAGGAGAGCTGTCAGGATTAGTTCCTGTCACTTGTTTATTCTCTTGGTTTCACTTAAGATTTTTGTACATGTTCCTTCCCTTAGACTAGCGCATCCATGTTGGTCCTTCTGTGAGCCTGCCCTTTAGTACTGAGTAGAGAGCCCTTGGGCCCAGGAGGCATATTTCCTTGGAGCCTCTGTTCCTCTGTGTTTGTCACTCCTGGTGCCACAGACATACCTGCTCTGGATATTAGATACCAACTTCTTGCATCTTTCCTATCTCTAGCCTCCTGGACATAGATGCTTCTATCTGCTAGGATGACCAAATAGCAGTTTTTGTAGAAGTGTGGGCAGAACTTCGACCTGCTTCTGGTATATCTAGACACTTGAATGCAGAAAGTATACAGAGCAGATCACAGGTGCATCAGGGGTAGACATTTCTGTTCTTCCTTAGCTGTGGCTCAGGCACAGAATGCCCAAACGTTTAAGTGTTTTGACCAGACCATTCTGGCTATATGGTGGCCAAGGCAAGAAAGTAGGATATATTTAACTCACCAGTTAGTCAGCTTGACTTGCGACTTTTAAACATTTAGGCAGTAAGAATGTGGGCCTCTGGGATGGAAAGGTGACACAGTAGTTAGGAGCACATACCGTGCTTGCAGAGGAACCGAGTTCCATCCCCAGCACCCACATGGAGCAGCTCCTAACAGCCTGTGGCTCCAGCACCAAGTGATTGAATGCCCTCTTCTGGCCACATACACACAGACACTCACACAGACACATATAGCATACAGCATACACATTACTCCAGACATCCCTGGTGTTCTGTTTCCCACTTAAGACTCAGGACTTTGTTCTCAGCTATGCTTCCTGTCACCTGAAGAAAGGCTTGTGTGTCCCATGGCCTTTCCTGCGACTCGTCAATCACAACTTCTAAAGCCCAGCTGTCACCCCTGTGATGCGGAGAAGAAGCCACGCCCTGTTATTTCATCTTCTCGCCTCTGAGAGCTGTTCTTACCAGGCTGACCACTTCCTTTGCAGTAGTCCTAAGTGAGGGACAATTGCGCGTTACCATAACTCCTCCTGAAATTCCCTGTGGTGTGTGCTCATCATGTGTAACGTCAAGCACAATTCTGAGGGCTTGTTGGGATATCAGGGCATGGGTCTTCCTCCCTAATTATGTAATTAGTGGGCGCCCCCCCCCCCCCCGTCTGTGTCATTCGTCTTGCGTGCACTTTTGTAATTGGGCACACATGTGCATGCTTGGAGGCCAGAGTTCAATGTCTATTGTCTTTCTCAATTGCTCTCCACCACATATTTCTCCTCCTCCACCTCTTCCTCTTCTTTTCTGAGACAGGGTTTCTCTTTGTATCCTTGGCAGACCTGGTACTCTCTATGTAGACCAGGCTGGCCTCGAACTCAGAGATCTGCCTGCCTCTGTCTACTGAGTGCTAGGGTTAAAGGCATGTGCCACTATGCTTAGCTTTCTACAGTATTCTTCAAGACAGAGTCTTTCACTGAACCCAGAGATCAGTGACTAGGTAGATTATCTTTCCGATGTTCCTGGACCTGTCTCCAAACCCTCAGCTTGGGGTTTTGAGTACATGCCATGCTGCATGCGACTTTTTATGTGGGAGCTTGGGATCTGAACTTGGGCCCTCATACTTGGACAGCAGGCTCTTTTCCCACTGAGCCATCCTCCCAGCCCTGGTTCTCCTTAAAGACCCAAAACCCCTGTGCTGCATAGGAAATGCAAAACGAGTCTGGATAAAGGGAGTGAACACAAATCTGGGTAAACAAATAAGTGGCTTCATACACAACAAAATATGTTTCTCTTCTTTGTTGTAGAAGACTAACCTTAGTAGCTTCCCACACGTTCCATCTCAAACGCCAATTAAATTTTAATCCAGATCATCACAAATGCAAAATGCTTTCTTCAACTCCATTAATTCTGCAGCTCCCCGGTGGCCAGTTTAAAACGTGCTTCAAGAGAAGATGTCTGGCAATGACTGGATGAGGGTATTGACTTTGCAGTGGGAGTTTTAACATCAACAAGTATGTCAACGATAAGCCACTAGAAACGAAATCCAGCCATCCAGCCTGCCTGTTTATGTGGTCACCCAGGCTCTGCCCAAATCCAAGATTCACATCAGTGACTCCTGCCATTCAATTTGTCTGGCTTTTGTCTCTTAATGGATGTCCACAGACAAATTTTACTGCTCACAATCCGCCTGCACCCATTCCATAAAAATAGGAAGTAACTCTGAAGTTCTTGCTTAATAGGTACCTGTGGGTTATAACAAATGATTATAGTAATAAGAAGAAAACTGTGTGATAATGAACATCAGAAGCACTGTTTAGACCCAGAATAAGTGGTGTTTAGCTGCCTTGTAGAATTCAATAAAGGGACTCAAGGGAGGGGACTGTTGAGGTGGATCTTGGATAAGGGACAGCTGAATTGACTGGTTTAAATGTTTTATCGCTGTCTTGTGAGTTGTCCTTCAAGGGTTTAGTTTTCATGGGCACAGAAAGAGGGCTGGTGACCAACTTGGGCCATATCAACAAGCTACAAGGAAAAGAGAAGGACCTGGAAAGGGTTTGGCGTGGTGGTGTAGAGGAAAGCACTCTGTCTGAGCCAGTGGGGTGGTTGTGGCCAAGGCCAAGGCTCCAGAGCATCTCCTGGTGCTCTGACCCCACCCTTTAACCTGGTTGCCATTCATAGATTTGCTAGTTGCCTATGGGCTCCAGTGTGCTTCTGGGATGGGACCCAGTTGTCCAGAAAGGCTGGTAGGGGCAGTTGTCAGCTTGTAGTTCATCCAGCTCAGCTGAACAGGCTGGAGAAGAAGGCATGCTTTGCACGCTAACCCCACCGCAACTGCAGCCTTGGTTCACATCTTGAAATAACTTCTCATTACTGGGCAAGTATTTTAAGATGTTGTTTTCATCAAGGAGGCCCCATTAAAGCAATTCCAGTAGAACGAATAATCATGGCCCTGCCCAATCAGGCAAGCTTGTCTTTACAGAATCACAATGAGTTCAGCTCTAACTTTTTTAGCATTGGCTTAAAAACCAAAAAAATAAAAATAAAAATAAATAAAAAAAAACTTCCATCAGTGATGGTCGTACATGTGTATCCAAAGTTTCCCTTTAAGATTTCATATCCATCTTTTCTGGGTCAGCATTTCTCTTTATGGCCTTCCTTATCACTGTTTTTTTCTAACTTCCTGTTTCCTTTTCTTAAGCCATTCAGGATTGAAGTTTTTTTTCCCCTTTGAGGCCAGTGCTCTTTCTACATCTTCACTGTGCACTTGAAGGTTCTAGTTGTCTCAAATGTGTGGACAGCCTGCAATTATTTGCACTTGCAGGGCTGAGCAGAGAAGAGCCACAGCACACATTAGGAGCAGACCGCCCTTAGGGCAGTCACCTGGGCACGGCCCCACAGCGTGCAGTCCTCCTTTGTTTATTTGCCCTTAGCATGCACTTAACGTCTTATTTTTAGCATACTCAACTGTGTTTTTTGCAATTACTATGCATATGATAATCGGGCAAAAGAATTTACAGAGAAAAACCGAACGACATGTGACAGAAAAGAAGTGCAGTTTGCCTTTTCCCTCCCTCTCCTCCTTCCTTCCCTTTATCCCATCTTTGCTTGGCAGTGCCTCCTGGCTCTCAGGCTAGGCTAGAATCCCCTTTGTCGCCTAGGTGACCTTGATCACCTTGATCATCTGCTCCTTCTCATTGCAGCTCTAGGGTACTGGGATTTCAGCCCTGAGTCTCCATACCCAGTTTGTGGTTGTGGTTTTTAACAATACTGTGATGGAACCCAGGGCTTCATGCCTGCCAGGCAAGTACTGTACCAACCGAGCTACACCCCCAGACCTATAATTCAACTCTTGGACAAGAACAACTTTCAGAGGCAGGTTAGTGGAGCAGTCTTCTTGTTAAAGGCAGCAACAAAGTGAAGCAAATGTCAGCCCTGCTTCACCACTCACGCCGACCTCAGCTCCACTCATTCCTTAGGTGGCACCCAATATGTAGTAGGTGTCAGAGTCAAAGAAGCAAACCAAAGTACCTGGTCTTTCTCGGATTCAGTAAAGGAAAGGAAGACTGGCAAGTGTCTGTGTAGCTCTGAGAGCCCCAGTAGCAACAGTTATGCCAGCAATATTCAATCGAGACATATTTGCTTTTGCCATAGGGAAGTAGACAGAAGACAGTCCTGTGTGGAAATACGGAAGCCATGGTCTAGGCCCAGGACTCGGCATATACAAAGACAGGGAAGGAATCAGTGTATCCAGGTCAGGTTTGTGGGGAGTTGGAGGAGGCATGGAAGGGAAATAGCAGGGTTGAGCCTAAAAGGATAGATTTGGGCACCATCATGAAACACCCTGAATGACCTGTGGAAAGGATTTTATCTGTGGGTGGTAGGATGTTCCTGAGGGGGTAATCCCAAATGACGCAGTTGAATCTGCATTCTAGAATAATCACCAACAACAGTGTGGACAGTGTGTCTGAAAGGAAAAAACAATAAAGGCCACAGAGCAGACTTGCTAGAGAAAAATGAAGGTATGTGGAGCCAAGGCAATGTACTTCACCTTCCTTTCCAGTGCTTTGGTACCTATCTTAGTTTGGGTCGCTGTTGCTACAATGAAACACTATGATCAAAAAAAAAAGTTGGGGAGGAAAGTATTTTTTCAGCTTTACCCTTCCTCATTGGTGTTCATCATTGAAGGTAGTCAGGACAGCAACTCAAGCAGGGAAGGAACCTGGAGGCGGGAGCTGATGCAGAGGCTTTCGAAGGGGACTGCTTACTGGCTTGTTCCTTTTCATTACAGATCTGCATAAGATTGGCCAGGAGGAACCCTAGGACACAGTTAACACTGGGCTGTTTTGAAATCACCTCTGCAAACACAATTCAGAATTCTTCAATTTAACCTTAGGCAGACTTTTCAGACAAGGGCAAAAAGTAGCCACATTCTTCATCAAAATATCTCACAACTGGTTTCTAGGCCACATTCTGACATTCTTCTCTTCTGAAATCTCTGGAGTCAGGCCCCCACAGGGCAAATCACCCTCGGCACCACCGTCTTCCATACTTTTTATAGGATGGCCCATTAAGCCCCACTTAAAATGTCCAACTGCTTTTCTAGCCCAAAGTCCCAAAGTTCCTCCAAACAAAAACATGGTCCAGCCTATCACAGCAATACCCCACTCCTGGTACCAACTTCTATCTTAGTGTTTGCTTCTATTGCTGTGAAGAGACACCATGGCCACAGCAACTCTTATAAAAGAAAAACATTTAATTGGGGCTGACTTACAGTTCAGAGGTTTAGTCCATCACCATCATGACAGGAAGCATGGCAGCAT
This sequence comes from Ondatra zibethicus, assembly GCA_004026605.1. Lineage (NCBI taxonomy): Eukaryota > Metazoa > Chordata > Mammalia > Rodentia > Cricetidae > Ondatra > Ondatra zibethicus. Next base: position 69,634 of record PVIU01009187.1, read on the forward strand.
AAGGCAGACATGGTGCTGGAGAGGTTGCCGAGAGTTCTACATCCAGATGGGCAGACAGCAGGAAGAGAAAGTGACACTGGGCCTGGCCTGAGCACTTGAAACTTCAAAGCCCACCTCCAGTGACACACTTCCTCCAACAAGGCCACACCTACTCCAACAAGAACACACCTTTTAATAGTAACAGTCCTATGAGTCTATGGGGGTCATCTTCTTTCAGATCACCACAGTGCCTGATAGGAAAAGAATGCCCTTAGGAAGATGGGGGCATTGGTGATACTGTCTGCCTGATACCCACTCACATCAGCATTGTGGACCATTTCCAAAATGCTTAGATTAAAAAAAAAATATTCACTGCTACAACACAGTTGTTCCTTCTGCTACGTGTTCCACTCTTTCCCATCAGAAATGTGTTACTTATCCCTGGAGGTCTGTTTTTTTGTTTGGGGGGTTTTGTTTTTGTTTTTGGCATACAGTGTCAGTCTGCAACCTAATATTTTGAAGTCCAAGAACTTGTCCTTTACATGTCTTGGCCTCCTTCTATTTTAATCCAGGAAACATCACTGACATCATCCGGGAAGATAAGGCATTCAGAATGAGGACACAGTCTTTTCCTCCAGGAAACTGATATACTTCTGGAGAAGGAAGATAGAAATACACTTATGAACCAAAGCAGAGGGAAAGCACAAGGGTAGGGCCATCATTCAGTTCAGTAAAGATAACTTGCTGCCAAACCCGATGACCTGAATGACTTGAATTCAGTACCCAGGACCTATATGGTGGTAAGAAAGAACTGACTCCCCCTACTTTTCCTCTGACACACACACACATACACACACAGAGAGTGTGTATGAGGATAGAATTATTTTTTTTTAAAAAAAAAGAAAGTACAAGGACTAAGGACCATAGCTGATTCAAGATGGTGTGAAGCTGTTATTTTAATTGAGCACCCATGGCATACCGTGTTCTACCCTTGGTGTCATGGATAGGATGGGGAGTGTGGCTAAGTGGAAAAGCACTTCCTAGAACACGGAATACTCTTAGTTCAACCTCTAGCACTGTGAAACAAACACCAGTCTATTGGAGATTCCCAAGAAGACAAACACTATATTGTGAGACAGAAACAGGGTGGCATGAGAACCGGAAGTGAGTGCAGAGGCAGACAGAGCCATGGAGAAGACTTACGGTGGGATGGAAAAGGTGGACAGAGACGCTGGCGTGGCACAGTCCTGAAGACAGACTACAAGTTTACTAGCACATAGTGAGGAAATGTGGCATGCTGAAAAACCCGGGAAACAGTCTCATATGACTGGCACATACCAAGGAGGAGAAACAGCTAAAAGCAGATGAATCTGCCAAAAAATAGATGCCTTGGACTTGTCCACTATGTCTCAGTTGCAGAAGTGTATCCTGACTGAACCAGGGAGCTCCTGAGATAGAGAATCATGTCGGTGATGGGGTAAATGGTTGGAAAGGGCAAAACTCGAGGCAGTGAATCTGTTAAGCACTGGAATAGTTGGAGAGTCAGGCATGAGAGACAGGAAGAAGCCAAGGATGAACCAGAGCTTCCTTTTTTTTTTATTTTGTTGAGACAGGGTTTCTCTGTGTAGCCCAAACTGTCCTGGAACTCACTCTGTAGAGGAGGCTGGCCTTAAACTCACAGAGCTCCACCTGCCTCTACCTCCTGAGTGCTGGGATTGAAGGTGTGTGCCAACACCGCCCGGCTGGACCTGAGGTTTCTAACATGACTGTGCAGGTAGATGGCCTGGCACTAACCAGAACAAGCAGGAGAGAGGCAGCTTTGGAGGGGAAAAAATAATGAGTCCTGTTTTGAGCCCTGAGATTTTATGTAGGCAAAGTATTTAAGGGGAGTTTCCAGTGACAAGCTTTCTCTGGAAGCTCAGAGTTTGAGAGAAAAGAACTGATGGGATTTGAAGGTTAGGCTGTCAAGATGGAGTGGCTCAGGTCTCTTCTAGAGTGTGTGGCTTGTAAAGAGGAAGATGGGCAGATCCCCAAGGAAGATCGGCAATGAAAGTGTCTGGAGATGTGAGCAAGTGAGATGGAGCCGGAAGAGAAGGTGGAAGAAAAAGCAAAGGAGGCCAGAGACTGGGAAGTAAAAGAGAGAGCGGGAGGCGTCCATGGATGGGGAGTACTGTGAAGAGGTCAGGCCAACTTCATGGAGCCCATTACATTGGGTGCAGTGAGTCCTCCTCTCGTGGCTCCTCACTCAGTGACCTTGAACAGCTTGTTAATTTTACACTGAGCTCTATAAATTGGAATGTGTGTGTGCAAGTTAGACAGCAGCCAAATATTCAGTAATGGTAGCCATTATTATCCAGAAATCCAGAAGACCATTTCGGAACTTTAGGGGCAGGAGACAGTGTTAGACAAGTGACACATTAGAACAGCTCCATTCTATTTATTTACGTGTTTGTTTATTATCAAGACAGCATCTCATTTTATAGCCCTGGCTGGCCTAGAATTCATAGAGATCCTCCTGCCTTTTCCCTTGAGTGCTGGGGCTAAATATGTGTGCTACCATGGTCACCCTGTTTCTGTTGTTTTATCTGTGCCTGGTGGTGTCAGAGTCCCTCCGTGCTTGTGTGGAGGCAGGGCTGGAAGCGGGTGAGTTCCTCTATTGGTTTCCGCCTTTCATCCCTTGCGTCTGCTCGCTTAGGCCCACCCCACCCTCCTGGGTGGGCTACAGCTATCGGAACTCAAGTCTTCATTTCTGCAGCAAGCACTTCTCACACTGAGCCCTTTCTCCAGCCCTAGAGAGAAAAGTGAGGTTGAGGGTTTAGGGGAGGCTTTTTAAAAGCAAAGGAGAAGTTCTTTGGAGGAAGAGACCGTGCCTTGGTTTTTGGTGGGAATGAGACAGAACTCCACCCAACGATGAGGCACAAACTGAGGAAATTGGAATTAGACAGAATATTAGGTGATGGCTCCAAAGAGACTGGATGAGCTGTAGTGGGGTCACCCTTAGGTGCAGTGGGAGTTTGAGGCCAGCCTGGACTACACAAGACCCTGTCTGAAAAACAGCAGCAAAACATTGTACCAAAGAGTGTGAAACCAGGGTGCATCTCAGTGGTAGAATGCCAGCCTAGCTACCTGAGTATGAACTATTCCTCTGTCCATGCAGGGAAGACGCTTGCAGTTTTAAAGAAGTCAAGTGGTGAGCTCGGCTTGTGTAAAGAAAATTAGTCATAGCAGTGGGAAGAAGAATGGATCCTGGGGAGGAGCAAGCTGTGTGCTTACTGATAGAACTTTAACATTGAGCTACAGCAATACCTCTGCAGCCTTTTAACCTTGGCTAGGTAACATACCTCATTAACTCAGTTTCCAAATCAACAAAATGAGGATAATAATGTTTATCACTGAGGCTCTTTTGAGTTATATTTTATTTTTAAAAATATTGTAGGCCGGGCAGTGGTGGTGCACGCCTATAATCCCAGCACTCGGGAAGCAGAGACAGGTGGATCTCTGTGAGTTCATGGCCAGCCTGGTCTACAGAGCCAGTTCCAGGACAGGCTCTAAAGCTATAGAGAAACCCTGTCCCGAAAAACAAAAAACAAAAAGAAAGAAAAAAAGAAAGGAAGAAAGAAAGTGAGAAAGAAAGAAAGAAAAATTTTTTAGGCATTTATATCAAGTACCTAAGGTGGTACTAGGCACATAGGAAGCATTATAACCATTACCTTTCCACCCTGTCTTGCTTCCCTCTGTTTTTAAGACAAGTACGTTGAAGGCCAAGAAAAGAAAAGCAGTTGCCCCACAAGGGTGCAGGCTAGAGTGCCGATCACTAGTACCCACAAAGATGCCAGGCGACTATGGCAACCCTGCCCATTATTCCAGTGCTCAGGGGGCAAAGTCAGGGCATCTTGGGCAAAGCCAGAGTAGTGAATCAGTGAATTACGAGTTCAGCAAGAGACCACAAAATGGAAGGCAATCAAAAAAAAGACACTGAATGGCAACCTCTGACCTTGACACACATGCACACACATGTGCCCTCACACATGAGCCCCCACACATGAGAACACAAATACACTCACACACATACATGTAAACACATGTAAATTGATTTTCCAAGTTTGCTATACTAGAGGAAAACAACAATCTTGTCTTTAAAAAAAAAAGTCTAAGTAAGGTTAAGTATAGCAGGGTAAGGCTGCAGATGCCTGTAATCCCAGCATGTGACATATTGGGGAGAGAGGCTTCCTGGCTTTGAGGTCAGTCTGGACTACGGAGTGAGTTTCAGGCCATCCTAGGCTACAAACAGAGACCCTGTCTAAAGACGAAGCCAAACAAGTAGCAAGGATGAGGTAGGAACTGCATCTCAGCCTGCCCCCTGCTTGGCTAACTGAGCTTATCACCACATCATCTCAATGCTGGACCTTTTGTGCTTGGGGCTGGGTCCTGGGAGAAAAAGAGTAAGATGACCAGGGAACTTGAAGGTCCTGACCCACAGAAGTGGGAAGCTCCTTCTCCAGCATTCTTTCACTCTGGACTCCATGATAGCTGGTTTGGTTAAATTTCTTTCCTCCCTCTGGAAAAGCAATAACACGGGTATATTTCTGTAGAGTCGGATGCTCTTTATGTTTGGCATGCGCACATAAACCATTTGATTCTGTTTTGTTCCTACTCACTCAGTGTTTATTGGGTGTCTGCTCAGTGCATGGCATCTGTGGTATGGAGAACAGCAATGCCCGGCTCCGCACTCAAAATGCTCCCATATTTTAGGACAAAGCCCATATTTTCTGGAGTCCTAGAGACATAGTTTTAGTAGGTTGTGGCCAGGTGCTATAGGAGCTACCACTGGCTTTAAAGTAGGTTGGGTGGGCACAAGAAAAAATAAATGCAAATCTGGCATTTGAACTGAGTCTCAGAATGGGAGCTGGGTTTTCTCAAGTAAAGAAAGAGATTTTTTTGTCCTGTAGTCTAATGAGGCAGTATGCACTTGGAAAAGCCTGACTGGGCTCCTAAGATGGCTCAGTGGTTAAAAGGTGCTTGCTGCCAAGCCTGAGAATCTGAGTTTGATTCCCAGAACCCACGTGGTGGGAGGAGAAAACCAACTCCCATAAATTATCCTCTGTCCTCTACATGGGGGCTGTGGTACACACACACATCTATACCTCAAGTGTGTACATACACACACCCCCAAATTAATAGTAAATAGACTAGGTATCTCTAAACAGGGTGAGCCATTCATAGCTGTAGTATTAGCACGAAACACTAGCTACTGCTTACTAGCCTCTCCTCAGTACCCACCAGGGATGGGATCCACAATGCCAAACAGATACCAAAGTCCAAGGATGCTCATGTCCCTTCTGTACAATTTAGTGTTTGCTTGTAACCTGCACTCGCCCTCCCATACAGCTCAGATCATCTCTTGGTTATGTATAATGCCTGATACAATGTAACTATGATGTGTTAATTTGTAGTTAATTTGTAGCCATGCTCCTCCAACCGCGTGGGTCCTGGGAGTTAAACTCAGCTGGTTAGACCTGGAACCAAGTGCCTTTACCCACTAAGCCATCTCTCCAAGCCCAAAAGGCCCCCTTTCTGTCACACATATGAAAGTGTGGCAGATTGGCATTACCCTGCAGCTGATTTAGAAACTGATATGGTCACTTGATTCAGATTCTGTAGGAACTCATACAGGGTAAAATCTCTATTTCTCTGGCTTCCATGTTCCGTGCTTTCTCTAACGTCAAATTGTAAAATGCTCTATTTGACCCTCGTACCAACATCTGTAGGATATAGTTCAACCAGCAGAAACAACCCAAACAAAGACACAGTCCTACAACCAAGGCTTGACAGTGTTGTTTACTAATAAACTTTGGCACAGTGAGTATGACAGACCCGTCTACTTCATATTAAGCCCCTCTACTCAAAGCTGTCCCGGGAGTGGTTATCCATCCTAAAGGATCCACACGCTATGAGAAATCCCTCAAACGCAGCATCCTCTGGTAAGAAGGTTGGCCCCTTAGGATTAGGAAGTCCCGGAGCCTCTGTTTGGAACAGCACAGACCCAGAAGCCAGGAGTCAGCCACTCCTCTTCCCTCTCTTAAGGCCCCACAGACATGGACTCCCTGAACTTGGGTGGCCTGGCAGCCTCAGAGTTGGCAGCCCCATCCAACTCCTCCCCTCTTCCTCCCATGGGTTCTGCTTCCTGAACCTTTTTGCTGACCATGGAAACCAGCCTTGAGCAAGCCCTCGGTGCTTCATCCAGCCTCAGCAGGTCAGCTCCCCAGGGACAGCTCTCCCGCACTCAGCAAGAACCTGGCCCACCAAGATCCAGCCCAACTAGCCCAGTGGTGGCATCAGACCCAAATAACCCTGTTCCCGCCTCTCTGTCCACACAGTACAACAAAAGCAACACAAGCTGAATGGCCTCCAAGGTCATCTTGGGCATCTAGTATCCCTGGTAGATGCTCCTCACATGGCCAACAGCATGATGTCACCAGCCATAGTCTGACCTCTGGGAATGGTCAAGCCTGGAAGGCTCAGCAGGGGCTTGGCAGAAAAGGGTGGGACTTGGAGAAAGGAGAGATTTAGACAATGTTCCAGACAGGGTGAGCAAGGCAAGCCAAAGAGAAAAGCAAGAGTCTCCAAGTGCAGTGTTTCTATGCTCCATCCTGAAGGTCTCCAGGAAAGAAAATTCCAGACCTTCCCCTGAGTGCAGCCCATCCTCTTTCCTGCGATCTCTGCTGTTCCTCTCTGCAGAGCCCAAGTGTTCAGAATGTGAGATCTGAAACAAAGACGGTTGTGAAAGACGTCACGTACAACAAGGTTGTCTTAGAGGAATGTAGTCTTTTCTGGTCCTTCTCTTTGGTTCCATTTTCTCTCCTTCCAGGCGAATGCTTGGTATCGCTGGATCTAGTCTCCAGGGCTGGTCTGGAGGCCACCTGAGACAGCTCACTGCACCCTGCAGCACCCCTGTGTATAGAAAACAGCGAAGGGCCTCTGCTTCCTGAGTATGGAGACCCATGTCCACTACAGGGCTGCTGCTGAGGAAAATGGTTTTCATCATTTTTTTCAGGTAGAGAAGGGAAGGCCTGGGGTGGGGTAGAGGGCTTGCCTAGCACACATAAAGCCCTGGGCTCCATCCCCAGAACCCCTAACCCGTGAGTAGTGGAACCAGCCAGTAATCTCAGCACTCAGAAAGGAGGATCAAAAGTTCAAGGTCTTCCCTGGCTACACAAGGAGTTTATGGCCAGCCTGGGCTACGTTTTTTTCTGTCTGAGGGAAAAGAGAGAGACAGATCCACAAAGATCATTCACCTATATAAATAATTACTTTCCTATGGCTTCTTATGCTTGTGTGAGTGTGTAGATGTGTGTGTATGTGAGAGAGACAGAGACAGAGTATGTGTGACAGAGTGTGTGTGAGAAAGAGTATATGTATGTGTTGTATGAGAGTGTGTGTGTGTGTGTGTGTGTGTGTGAGAGAGAGAGAGAGAGAGAGAGAGAGAGAGAATGTGTGTGAGAATGTGAGAAGGGAGTATGAGGGAATGTGTGTGTTTGAGTGTGTGTGTGAGTGAGCGTGTGTAGCCAAGAGAGTACAGTGTACAAAGTAGTCATGTGAGCCGTGAGGTGAGGTGGTCCTGCAGCAGTTCCCTTTCCTTCCCATGCCTGGCCGTCTAAGCCCCACTCATGTGTTCAGAACCAGGACGGGAGACTTGGGTTGTGACGGTCCTGACAGTTGGGTGACCAGTCTGTTTTGGGACCTTGGAACAAGAAACTCAACCTCTGTTCTCAGTTCCTCATCTGTAAAATGGGCACATGATAACCTCCCAGATGATCTGGCCTCAAATTCAAGATGCTGGCCAAGGGGCAAACACCATGTGACTTGGGTGGCTCCATGGGAGAGCTTTTGAGAGCCTTTCTAGCCAGGACTGATCCTGTGTGGGACCTGGGCCAAGTCGGGACTTTATCCAGCTCAGCTTTCCTGCCTGGGAAGGAGATAAGAGATGGTGTCCTTTGGAGTCTAGCCCTGCACCTGGACCCTTCTTGGCAACTCTCTCGTCACCAACACCTCCTGCCCCCGACAGGTTTCCTGTTTTGAAACAGACGGAAAATGTGGGTGCTACCACTTTAACAGCTGAGGCTGGGCGTGTGAGAGTGTAAGCATGTGAGCTTGTGCTGTGTGCATTCATGAATGTTTAGTAGGAATGCGGGTTTGAGTGTAGGTAGGTTGTGTGTGTGTGTGTGTGTGTGTGTATGTGTGTTTTGGGAGTGCATGTGGGTAAATGCATGCCTGTGTGTGTGTGTGTGTGTGTGTGTGTGTGTGTGTGTGTGTTTAGGTGTACATGTGGCTGAATGCATGTCTGTGTGTGT